>NCVS01000255.1:108691-122421 GCA_003055095.1 Goniozus legneri
TTGGCAGAATCGCATTAAACTTTTCATTCGACGTCACCACGGCACGTACCGAAATCACCCGAGGTGATATTTTTCTCTACGATTCTGACGTCAATTTATTCTTTCTCGCTAGAATTAATGAAACGGTCGAATTGTCGAAAGTTTGGTTAACATTTCGGTAATTTGATTTTATTTACCTCGCGTCGTGAGTGTTTAGACCACCCCGACAGAGTGTCATTCCGTTTCCATTTTCATTACCCGTGCACGAATTTTCCGGATGAAAAATTGAACGTCCTTGGTGTTCGTATGGCATTTCAGCACCTCGATGTTTAAAAAATGGTTTTTTTCGTAGTTCCAACGATACAGATAATTCGAGAATAATCAAAAAATAATACAGATCGCTCCGAAACATGCTGTAATACGAAAAAGTAAATTAAACTGCGAAATTGTTCTTGTTTCGCCATCCAGTAACCTCGCGCAAATAATTATCTTGTCTTTCTCTTTCTCTCTCTCCGACAAACTTTTCGTCTACTCGTCCAACAAACAAGGTGTTTATACAACCGATCCAAGGATTTTTCCCGTGTTTTCCGATGCACGTATATACACACACAATATCGTGTGCCACCAGCTGCGCTTTTCTCGCATGAATTATTCAGACGGGGTTATTAAGTTATGCAATGTAAGACATTTAACAGTACGAGAAAACCGAATAACCGGTTAGAACAGTCCTCAACGTTACGTGCAATTGACAAAAGGAATTTCCACATTCGCGTCAATTTTTTAAAGGGAAATGAGATCGTTTTCATCGCGTATTTGTCCATCGTCAACGTGTTCTAATTTTCTATCTCTCTCCTCTCCTCTCCCTCTTTCGCTGGTACTTTGAAAAGGGTTGAGAAAAGGAAGAGAAAAATCGTGCTGAGGAAACACGCGATGCAATCTATGGACGTACAGAGTACATTGTGTTTATAGCCAGTGCCGTAAAAGAAGGGGGAGTTTAAAGGGGGCGGTAATAAAAACCTGGATGGGAATAAAACGTCGTAATGGAATTCGACTCTCTTTCTCTCTCTCTTATTATTCTCTCTTCTCTCTTACCCATATCCTTGCCGACCTTCATCCATATTCAATATTATCGAGCCAGAGCTATACATCGAAACATCTCTCTCTTGCACACACACGCGCGCGCACACACACACACCAGGATCGTGAGTTTTTACGATTGAGCAAGAGTAAGAAAAAAAGTGGAAGGAGGGGTTGAATGTGTGCTGCATTTCGAGAATCTCATTCCGTTCAAGCGATACACGCTGATAAAAATAGGGGGAAGAAATTACGTTTTCGAAGATTTTCCATGTCGATATGTGAGAGGGGGATGATAATTTTGTCCATAAATTTCGCGTACGATACTCTCCCGTGGTTCCATGGAAATTCTTTCTTACGATATTAAACGTGCAAGTGTTATGGGCACAGTAAATATTAAGATGGAAATTGAGATTTGTCGAATGACGAAGAGAGGGGAGGTGAAAACTTTCAATCCAGACGATTCACCCCCTCTCGTTCTTTCATCCCTCTCACGCGACTTGTTCCTCTCTTATCGCCGTGGACGTTTCGAATTTAATTAATGAAAACTCATGTATTCGATCCATTTGCTTTAATTACGGTGAAATACTCGAGACGTAATACAAAGTTATCGTCGAGTTAACATCTCGCTTACGGGATTAGTTTGCCCCCTCCCCTCCCCCTCCCCCTCGATCGCTCCTCTCTTCTTTACACAGAAATTGAGTCTCTTTTAAAGGAAAAAGTTATTATGAAAGGATCGCGAATGACCGTCGATCCTGATCCTATTTTCTTCTTACTCCGAGCAACTTTGTCCTTATTTCGTCCCTCATTGAACGATTTTCCTTTGATCTTCCCTTCTTTTCATTTCTTCAGCAGAAAATTGCGAATTATGTCACTCTTGATTACAAATCTCATACAGGCTGTGAGAAAATAAAAAACCTGTTTTCTCCGGTTGAATATTCATCTGTTCGTAAATAAATATTTTGCATTGTTCGTTTTTTAAATTTGCATTCGATATTTTTCATTTTTGCATTTTTCTTTAGACTCGTTCGAATACGTTATATCGAGCCGAGTAAATTATTTAAGCAAATTATTCAAGTCGAATTATGCCATTTTCGATTACGATTCCAAATTATATCGGCGAGTGTTCTCGTCCGAAAAGGCAGGAGAACGTAATCTCGCGTTTCGACATTCTCTATCCACAACGGCTGAATCACCAAGGCGTCGTTAATCACCGTCCGGATATCAATTAGGATCGCGCTCGATAAAATACACGCCCGGATAGATAATTATATTCCATCACTTTGGTGCGGGCTCGCTCGCGATTTTTAATTAAAGGAGAAAAATTTTTCGATTTCAATTTGCGTCGATACAGAAATTTCTCGAGTCGGAAGGATTAGAGCGAAGAAATGCGGCTTTCCCCCCTCCCCCTTTTCTCCTCCCACTCCTATGATACTAATGCTTATTCAGTGCCGTAGAATGAATAATGGCCGGCTAGTGAAATATACGCCGGGACATAAATATTGTATCTGGAGCGCTATATATTACCTGTATCGAATACATTATCCGTCGTGTTCTCTCTCTCTCTCTCTCCCTCCTTCTCTCCCTCTCTCTCTCTCTCTCTCCTTCGTTCGCCGTTCTGCTGACTCTCTATCTGATTGAGATTGTTGCCATGGGAATGTTCTGAGTTGCTCATTTGTTCGCGTACACTCGTAAACGTATATCTATACCCGAGCGTGTGGGAGTAGGAGGAGCCATTTTAACTTGGCTGTCTACTCCAGAAAACCACGAAAATGCATCTTTCCTGTATCTTCATCTATCAACCAGAAATGCAATACTGCACCCCAATAACAAAATCGATATCGCCGTAATGCTCTCCTCGCCATTGTATGAAAATGAGCGAGAAAAAATGAACGCTCCTATCTCTCTTTTTCTCTTTCTCTCTTTCTTTCCCTCGGACAAAAAAAAAATGAACGATCAAGCCTAGCATTCGAACGCAAAACGGGGAATATTATACGTGACGAGCGAGCTCGGAATAATATATTGCGACATTCGTGACTTCGTTCGATTCCGATCGTGAGTTGTGCAAGCGGCGGAGGCATTAAACTAAATTACGAGATTGTACGTCTGTCTTGAATCTCTCTCTATCTCGCTCGTTGGCTCTACCAGTGCTGTCATAGAAGAGGAGGAACAAGGAGAGGGGGGTAGAACTGGAACGGTGATTTGGAAATTGAAAAGGTCGCGACACACTGAAACGTGTTTCATTATCCTTCTCTCGATTAGAAAAAAAGAGTTTTTAGAAATTCACAAAGAGCTGTAAAAATTACACAATGTCGAGAACCTTGCGAGATCGATGAGGCAAGTTTACTTCGTGGTTGATTTTCTTTTTCTCAACCGATGATAAATCGACGAATATTTCCCTCGATATATTTTATCGAGAAAAACGTGAAGTCAGAAATAATGTGTACACTGAAACGACCCTGAAGAGTTCGAGTGGGCGAGACCTGGACAAGGTCATACGGCCCTGACCATCTCAATAGCGATCGAGCTCCCTGCTACGTCGTTAATTTCGTAAAACTCTCCCTCCCGTCCCCGTTCGCCTCCTCGCGCGCGGCAAAACATAATCATTTGCAATCCAGCGTAGAACCGCTTTGGAAGTTCCACGAAGGAATTTATTAAACTTTGACTAAGTCGCTTTACAAAGTTTTACAGCGTTGCCGCGGTGGGGAGAGGGAGGCAGAGAGGGATGAAGAAGAAGAGAAGTTACTTTCGCAGAGAAATAAAAGTTAATGGAGTTCCCTGCCATCCCCACTTCCCCCCTCTTCAACGTCGTATTCCTCTCTCTCTCTTTCTTCCTCACTAGCGAACAACTTTCGCGAAAGTTATTATATCTTAATTTACTATTGGGCATTATCTGGAATTTCTCCGACGTTTCCGTTTTAATGCGCGTCTAGATATAAGCAGAAAGTATATTTCTCCTCCCCCTTCGCCCTCTCTCTGTTTCTGTCTTGGTATCTCCCACTCCTCCCCCTTTTTTTCGCGCGACGGGCGAAACGAAAAGCAGTAAAAATAGAAAAAGCCGTCCCTTCTTTTATCGCAGTTGTTGACGACCCTTACTCGCGATTTACATTTTCCTCCATTTTTCTCTCTCCCTTTGTGCGAGAATGCAGAAAAAGACCGGATTTATAGCCCTTGTAATTGCAGGCTTACACGGGACGAGAGAGACCGAAAAAGGCAACGATAATTCTCGCGAATTCCGAAACATTCGGCAATTATTAAACTTGACTTTACAAATGAATTTTCTGAACGAATCTGGAATAATTGCGAACGGAATCAGCCACCGAAATTAGTTTTCATTGGTTCGTTTTAAAAGGGCATTGTTTCTGTCCGAAACTGCGAGAAGCGAGAGACGAAAAAATTGAAATTCAGCGGAAAATTGCGGCATCCAGTGAGTCGAACGATATTACGGCGATTCAGGAGCAATTTTGCGATAAGTATTGCCCCCCCCCCCACTCCCCTCCCCCCTGCGATATGTTGTAAGCGTCATTACGGATCTCGCAATTTTTATACCAACGAGAAATGACGCTAGAGGGGAGAGGATCTTTTTTCTATTCCCAGATTTGTAATCGCGGTCGTAAAATTCAGAAATTGGTACACAGTTTTTGTCATGAATTGTTACGTACAAAGTTGTGTACTCGGGGAAAAAACAGATATCCTCTTTTTTTTTTAGCGTTTCTCAATGAAGAGTGAGGAAACAATGGGAATCGTGGAAAAAGTGCGACGGGACGAATTAATCGCGCGAAATGTGGAATTCGGGACGAGCGGGTATTCGTAGACGGTTATGACTCTTTCCTGGTGTTCGACTCGTTCATCAATTCTCGACGAGGTCGATGACCTTGCACGAACTCATCCTTCTGGCACAATGAGCCCGAAAATAGAATTCCGCTGCAGCGCGCGTGACTCATTCTCTCTCTCCCGCCTGCGTTTAGAACGCATTCTTCCTACATTGTAATTCAAACTTTCACGCTTTCGAAAATGGGTTACGTAAAAACTGGTTTTTCGATTTTTTTGGAAACTTCGTTTCATATTTTTTTTTTTAGTACGTCGTGTGAAGAAATAAGAGTGTTACAAATTTCACTGCCAAGGTTTCTTTTTTGTCGACGAGGAAAGAAAAATTACATCTGATAATTACTCACTCTACTTGTGTGTACTGTTAATTCAAGAGCTCGTTCTAATTTAATTTCAACGAATCTTATCTTTTTGGTCTGACCTTAAATTGATGTTAACACTAAAAATAAAAAATTGGTTAAAATTACTCTGAAATATAGTAGCAAATTTTGTTGATAAAATGGTTTAGAATAAATAAATATTAGTTTAAATAAATACTTTTTACAGAAACAATTAAAAAATTCTTAATTAATTTTTCAAGAACTCTGTATTTCAACGCATGAAAATGAAGCCGAAATTTTAATTTTTAACGAACCTAATGTTATTCCAATTCCGCGTGTTAAGACTCAGATTAGAACAAACACGAATGATATCAGACTGCGAATTAGATCCCATCTCGGGTCATTACCAGCTTATTTTTCTTCGGCGGAAATCTGATAGAGCAGGAATTGTGCAACATCTTTATTTAGCGTTCACGTTCTATTAGACGTTAATTACGCAATCCCGGGGCATTGAAGAGCACTTCTGGCCCTCATTGAGTCCTATTTAAGGACCATCGTGCGCTTTGTAACGCCGTGACAGGAAGCATTAAATCCTTCGTACGTCGCCTCCAAACGATCGATCTTATCTCGCTCGCGATTGATCGTTTCTCGAACGAGTATCTCGACCGCTCTATACGCGTTTTTCATTTTTCCGCTATCCCCCCCCCCCCTCTAATTTTTTTTCACTCTCGCTATCCCAACGCAAATCGCAATTACACCCAACCCCTCCCACCGTTTCTCGCTATTGCGCAACCGGCTGACCCACTTTTCGGAGAAACATTTTCCTTTTTACTACCGCGTTGAAGATCTATACTATTTTAGCCGTTTTAAATATTCTAATTGGGGCATTTGTCATACAAGCTGCATTAATTACCGCGAGTGAGATTTACCGAGGCGCGAGAATATTCATCGCGTAACGGTAAAATTAATCGTCGTCGTCCTTGAGTGTTCTCCGATCCTTTATTTTTTATTCTCCCTCTTTAATTCGAGTTACAAAAAGTGGTAAAGAAAGATAAAAAAAAAAAAGAAACGCGAGACCAAAAGAGAATGAAGATTTTTCCCGAGGCGAGCGCTGCATTCCAGCGGCTCAAAGATGACGCAAGAGTGGGAGGGCGTAATATGAAAAATGATTGAAGTCGTCCAGTTCGGAATTAGCGATTGCGCAATGTGTAATGCGTCTCGTTTCGCTTCCTCTGCGCCCCTCTCGCTCTCGCGGAGACCGTTCGTATAAATCAAGTGCTCGTGATTCGAGCGAGCAAAGAGAGAGAGAGAGAGAGAGAGAGAGAGAGAGAGAGAGAGAATGGATCTTGAAAAGTCAATAAATTATCCGTGCAGTTGTCGACAATGAGAAAAGATTCGAGAAAAATGCAACTGCATTTTCTCGCTCGTCCATTAACTCGTCTCGAAATAAACAAACACGGTTATGCAAATTTCGAGGAGGAGGGCTCGGAATGAGCAATGAAAAAAATAATAACGAGAGCATTTTCTAAGCCGGGGCTTTTACAATTCATATCGAGAAAATTTATATCGAGCGCAGTTCGGCTTTTACGAGACAATCAACTCAACTCGAACGGAATAATTTTCATTTTTTTTTTACCCCCACCAACCCCCTCATTCACCTTTCGAACGACCTCGTTTCGCGAAATTTCGAATTCGCCTTATATTCTCTCTCTCTCTCTCTCTCTCTCTCTCTTTTCTTACGAGCGATATATTTATCGAGTTTCCTCGCGGGGTTGTTATAACGGAATCCATCGTATTTCAAATTTTTATACACACAGGAGGCAATTCCATTAACTCCGCTCGCGGGGGAGGTTATTGTTATAGTGGACTGTCGAGTTTGTACAAAACGACGCGTATAAAGGAAAATAACGTACTCCTCTTATTTTTTTTTATCCGTGGCAGGCCCGTAAATCACGATTAGCGGAGGAAAGTCGAATGTATTATGTATGTACACGCTCGACTTTTACCGAGCGTGATATTGCGCAATACAGATTCGGTATTATTCTAAATGTTAACCGGGCTATTATTTACAATTCCGTTTCGTTATATCGCTCGATTACGGGGGTGTGATAAGAGATTGATTGAGAGGGATGGAAGAATAAAATGTGTATAACGTTAGCCCCTCCATTTTTGAAATTGTGGAACTTTTAAAAATTGTAATTTATTTTTACTGTCCGGCACTCAAAAAAAAAATTAAAAAACAAATATTTTTATTTAAATCACCTGGCCTATGCTCTCTGGATTGCTCTCGTTATTTAGAGTTCAATGAAATATAACTAATTAAAGGATATACGATAACGAAAAATTTTCTCGCAAGTCCCCACGGGACTCGTGTACTATATGTATAACTCCTGCTGATACCGAATATTTCTTAAAATTCTTCGGGGTAACATTTATAGCATCCAGGTCTCGCGGGGACTTGCGAGAAAGTTTTTCAAAATCTTATATCCTTTAATAACATGCATTTTAACGAGCTCTAGGCAACGAGAGCAACCGAGAAACTACAGATCAGGTAATTTAATATTTGTTTTTTTTATTTTTTTGTGGGTACCGTGCAGTATAATACAAATAGGGTACAATGTAGCAAAATTTTTAAAAAAGCTAATTTTCATATTAAATCCTTCTCTTATTTTCAGTCGTACACGTTCGCGTCATCCACGTGAATGTACGCACATGTTTCGCGCACCGTATGATTTATATAACTATCAACAATTACGCTATTTATAAATACGTAATCGCATATTATTTTCCAAACGGCTTTTCTCAACTCGTTATCAATAATCTCGTCGATAAATAAGTAAGATACATACGTTACGTAGCAAAATTTTCAACGTACGGGTTGTGTTTAAACTGCTAACTCTCGTCGAAAGTGTTGATTCAGTAAAATTATATTAGCCCAGGGGCCGCTTCTATTATAGGAACAAATATGTACCGGCGGAGTTCGATGTGGGTGTACGCGTGTGTATGGAATTTACGTACGCGTGTTTGGTTTATACGAAGATTTCGGCATGAATATTTATCCAAGAGAACGTTCCTAGATATCCACACCCCTGCCGATTCTCGACTTGTTTTCAAGGAGTCGTTAAACGATTGTTCGATAAATTTCGCCTATTTCGTTATCTCGGATCTCTATTTGCTTCTCTCTCTCTCTCTCTCTCTCTCTCTCTCTCTCTCTCTCTCTCTCTCTCTACGGTTGCACACTTGTTCTAGGTTTTCCTCACCCAATTTCACAAGTACAATCGGTGAGAACGCGATCAAATACCCCGCCATTCAGGCTCGATTACAATATAATTTATATAGGAGTAAAATTGGAATGGCAAACTATCGCGATTGCAATGAAATCGAGCGAGGAATAAAACGATTTAATTACACGTACTTGGCTTGTTTTCATATCGCTCGCGTCGGATAGAGGAGGAGAGAGAGAGAGGAATAGACGTGGCAGCTGCATCGGATTGCCTCTCAGGGACGTAATGCAACGATCCGCGAAACGAGACATTAGTGATTTCGCTAATTATTTATGTTAACTCGGTTTTCTTGGTGAATTTCCATTTCTCAGACTGAGTTTTACGATTCCAGTGGAAAATAATAAAATAGAAAAATAACGCAGAAATAAAAAATTAAACCAATAATTTATTCACATACATCTGCATACGGTTGAAAAATTAACTGTAACAATAGTTTTGCGTTTCATTGTTATTTCGATTCCATTTTGCAAGAATAATAAGAGCTCGCGATTTCCGCTGACGATGCAGTTGTTTTACGTCTTGAGAGTTGCAACAAACACTCGATAAGGGTATCTAGTTGCCCATTGTGCGCTCGTGCCACGTCTGAAAACGCGTCACGTTATAGCACACGCGTACGCGGAAACAAATCGCGGGTCACGTGCTCGGCCCGGTGCATTTATATTGGCATTAAAATTACGAAACACGTTCGACTTAATTGTTACCGATCTCTCTATATATCTGCTCGCTATCTCGATACTCCGTTTATCGTCTCTATTAATTACACAGGGCCGTTATCGTGACGTTTCGCGAACGATAAACAATCCGGCGTGCATACACGATTGCGTAATTTTGTTACTTAGGTGGATCGTTTTATTGAGAAAATAAAACTAACGAAGATGGAGAAACGTTTGCTCGGTCGAAGGTCGACACTCGGGAGTCTGTGCGCGCGCGTGTGCGACTCCGATTCCAGCGCGCTAACGAGTTCGAACGATAAAACTGTCGACGAGTTGTCCACTTTGAGCTGGAAAAGCCCGAGGGAGGGAAAATTGTAAATCTAACGGCGAACAAGTCGATCGATTTTCGAGTTAGGCGCAATGAGCAATCGCGCGATATGTTAACCGCTTGAATAATTACCGGACTATTTTTTGTCTCATTTTTTTCCCCTCTTTTTGCGGTCGAGACGCGTAATAAATTAAGCGATATATCGCCAGCAATTTGCATATAGAGAGACTCGCTTCTATGCAATCTTCTATTTGCAAAATTTTATAATTTTTAACTGGTAATTTATAATTTGTTTTGGAATTGAATTTCGATATTACCGCTTCATCCTTCTGACGTGAATCATTCATACACCTCGGAATCGAGTTTACCCACCTTGCTACTCTCGGCATAAATTTCTTCAAAAGGCGACTGTACCCATTCTCATCGAGATGGCCGAGAATTTGCATTAGTTACCATTTAACAAAACCGTAATTGATGTTCGCTGCGATGAAAGGGGAAACGAGAGTCGGGATATTACGGGAGATTTCGCCAAAACGGGATTGGTACACGTGTAGGCCTATAGGAGAGTGCACACCTGTTCGTCGCGTGCGCACCTGATTCTCAGCAGGTAGCCTCTCTCCTTCTCTCTTGTTCACCTACACATTCGGAACACATCATACACGACTCTCGACACTCGCTCGTTACGCAAGAGCAACGTGTCCGTTCGCTGATTCACGATCGTTCTAAAACAATGGTTAATTTACGACTATATAATACAGAGAAGAAGAAAAGTACAAATATTCATCTCGAGTGTGGAAAACGCGCCAGTGGAAAAGATTGATATCTCAGAAATGAGTGTAACTGAAATTGAAACGAGTATTGAAATTCGCGAGAATTTATTTATCGAATATTTTACATCTCCGAACGAATTATTTTCAGTGCATTAAACTAACTCGGCGGAGAAACATTCTCGAAGAATTTCAGGGCACTAAAACTCACTCGACACTCCTGAATTCAGTCGTTACAGTTTGGCTTGGTCGTTACATCTCCACCCCCACCTCGCCGCAGCCGTTCGATCGTAAATCAACTTGGCGAACTTAAGCGATTTATCTTAATTCCATCTACAAGTTGGGTATACACACGTACGCCGTGGCTTATAAGCTCGAGTATCTTTTCTCTGTACGTGTGATGGAGCGTGAAGGTAGCTCATGTGTGTGTGTGTGTGTGTGTGTGTGTTCTTGTGTGTGCGATCGAGCGTATGGAATCGCGAACAGATCCGTTAACGAGCGTAATATGAGGATCATAGATCGCGAACTCGACGATCGATAACGGCTCGCGTTTATTGTTAATCGATCTCTCGATGCATTGTTATCGATCATAATTTTTCCGAAACAATTTCTCGGCTTTCGTAACTTCTATACGATGTAATAACGCCCTCTCAGAAATCAAATCAATGAATGTCGATTATTGTTTCTGCAAACTCGATTGTGTTGATATTTTAAAAGCGAATGTAAAGTTGATATATTATTTGTTTGCACTAATGAAATATGAATAATTCCGCTGAAATACATGATGCAATATGATATAAACTAATAAATATTTAATTAATAATCAATTAATATTCCTGAATTTTGTTATGAATTAGCGAAACGTTACACTTTTATGAAAATAATTTAAACAAATTGTTTCGGTACGCGATGTCGTTGAAAGTGTAATACGGTTATAATAGTTTCGATATGAGAATAGATTTTTTTGCGAACATTACTCGGGGGATCGAGAGGCTCGTACGAGCGAAGAACGGTGATATCATTTTTTTACAAGCGAGTCATACGGTCGTCGTAAAACGCGGTTAAACGACGCCATTAATTTCCCTGCTTGTATTTGGATGTACTTTTTTTTAATACTCGAGTGGAATAATGAGAGAAGGGAATACGCGTGTATATAACGCGTTGTGAAAACATTTCAGCGTTTCACTGTTTCGGATTTGAGCATTAAACGACAGATTTATACTCGAACGTAAATAACGAGATCGATAAAAAAATTTTATACAGTTTTTAGGAAAATCAGTTTCACCCGATAACATCAGAGATAGCGCAAAGTCGTTAGACTTTCACTGGAAATTCACCTATACACTCGGTTTCGTCGACATTTCAGCCACTCAACTTATAATTAATTAGCGCGATTACCGGTTAATTAACGAAACGCTGATAAAATTTTATTCGAAAAAAACCGATGAATATTATAAAAAATGATAATCGCAGTTAAATGGGAAAAATTATGCGGGGAATTTAAAGTGCCGCGATAAATCAGAATCTCGCAAAACGGTGTAACGTCGTAAGTCGAATTCGCGAGCGCAAGAAACGAGGGTACGCCAACACCGTGGGCTCTCCCTATCGCTCTAACGCCGTGTTATAGTAATTAATGGCGCGTTTCTTCGCGGCATGGGACGATAACGTCGAGCGCACACTCCGGATGGGGGTGGTAACGGGATATATACTGGGCCACTCGGGGGCAAAAAGCTCGAAAGCGTCTTAATCAACTCGAGCCTTGCTCGCTCGTCGCGTGATTCTACACTTCTGTCGTCGATGAATCGGTGAGTATCGACGAATCGATACAATCGATTACTGTACGCTTTCTCGGAACCGATTAGCGAATCTGCATTTCCATTCATTGATATTGCTGCACTGAGAATAAAAATGAAGCTACTCTATATCTGTTTGAAAATATAGAAATAAACATTTTGTTTAATAAATTACTACTTAGAATAAAAAAATAATCCTTATGAACGTATGCAAATGAATATTAAGTAAATTCAACAAATTTTTATCTTCAGTGTAGTCATCTCATTAGATTTTAAAGAATTTATTACGAATTTTAAAAATGAAATACGTAGGAAGCATTCACTGAACTAATGTACGTTTACAAAAATTGGTTCAAATTGGAAATCATCCCTAGTACTTTGATCGAGAGCCAACAGACAGACGTTATCCATTGTAATATCGAAATCCGTAATATCCATATCGGATCCCTTGGCCATTTCATTCGCCGAGAGAGCACTCGTTCAAAAGGGAGAAAGGGAGTGAACGTCGACACGTGAGAGAGTAACTGCACCGATGCAGTTTTCCCTTGAAAATGCATCCCATCGGCCTCTCTCGCTCTCTCCCAATTTCGTTGTCCATCCAGACTAACAATGGATTTTAGTCGCTACGAGGATTAAGGCAAATTGGCCTCACGCGTTAACTCTTCTATTTTATTTATCTCTCCTACCTGTCGAAGAGGAAACGAACATTGAATGACGAAAATGGAAGGGTGCGAGAAGTTCTTTATCTTTTTTTTTTCACACATCCAGCTACCGACTCCGGTACCCCACCTACGTCACGTCGGAGCGTTTTCATTGGAATTGGCGCCGATCGGACTCGTCCTGGGCTTTTCGTACCGCGACAAATTGAATAACGACAGAGCCACTTCGATGTAACACGACCGATTATCGTAGCGAGGGCTCGTAGGATGAACGAGCGAGCGAAAAATTTTAGAACGGAATTCTGTCCCCGAAAATTGAATAACGAAAATTAAAAATAAATTTGTGAGAATTTATATTGAATGATATGTGAAGCAATTAACACAAAAATTGTGCGAAAACTGAATTATAACTTTGTAAAGAAATTTTTATAACTGAAATTTCAGATACGAAAGATAATTTCAATACGCAGGTACGGAAATTAATTTTCTTTCTTGAATTTCAAAACTTTTCTAACAATGAAACTTACGTTATTAAATCATAACTCAGTAAGAGGCGAAAGTTTGTCTTTTGAAAAATTAAACGACATTTTCCAGATAGTGCAGATAATGTAACGATAATAGCAAGAGAAGAGGAGATATATAATAGAAAGAATATCGAATTGATTAAAGATGAATGATCGAAGAACGCCGGTATTCGTCTCTTCCGGTGAGAAGGAAAGGAGGTATATTCTCACGCAGACCGTCCTGATAAGAATAACGATATTACGGCGAGCTTTAATAACCTCTTACGTCTTTTTTATACGTCTGCGTCGCATCGTAAAAGCTCTCTCTCTCTCTCTCTCTCTCTTCTCTCTCACTTTTGCGGTAAAAGGAGAGAGACGAGCACGCGCCGATAACTCACCGAATGAAAAAGATTCTCTTTCGTCGATAAGATCCCCTCCCCAACTCAGCCTCCACTTTATTCTTTGACATCGTTGCATTACTCACCGGTCGGCTCAAAGACGCCATTAGCAATGATTTCACGTCGAGTTAAATATTTTCTATC
>NCVS01000255.1:126688-136740 GCA_003055095.1 Goniozus legneri
GTTACGACAGAACCTTCATGTTTATGTTAATGCGAAACACGAAGTACCAGAGGACGAGTCTTCCTCTTCTTCTTCTTCTTCTGTCGCGAGAAAAGAATGGCGAAACTGCGGAAAAGAAGCTCCACCCTCTCCCCTTCGCGATTGAAGTCTGATTTTTAAAAGCGAATCGCGATGTCGTTGGTTCGCCGAGCGATGTTAATACTCCCTCGGTAACACGATTTCAGTATTACAGGGGATAAAAATACGAGAGTAGGCATAAATTATCCGGTGCAACTTTCTCCCGAGCTATGTGCTTAATTGCAATGACACTTTTGCACGAAGCCGCGCGACGTTTGAACAGCTCGCGTCGTAAAATTTACAAGTATAATGCAATTGATTATATGGGGATTCTTTACACCCGGTGCTTTTTTTATTCTCCACCCTCTCCTTCTTTCATCAAAGTTCGTTAACAACTCTCTCCCTCCGTCCCTCTATTTCTATGTCCCGAGAAAATAAGTTATTAAATTTTATAACGCATTCAATTACGTCGAAATGTTAATTATACAACGACGAATTCATATGGAAATTAAACGAAAACACTTTTGAACATTAGTTTTTTAAATTGGAAAATTCAGTCTCGTTAAAAATGTAACTGGTAATACTCTTGAATGGGATAATAGAAGCCTCTGTTGGAGGTATTAAACGGGAAGGAAGAGAGTGCGTGAGCTGGCGCAATTATAAGAAAAACGATATTCGAGATATGGAAAATCCGGCGAGAAGAAATGCAATTACACTGCACTTTTTCGTCGAGGACTTCACCTGCCGGAATTCAGACTGTTTTTCAATCAATTTTTTCCTCGCAATTAAAGAGATACCGAAGTATTTATCGTTCCTCGACACGCGACCTGTGAGTTTTCCATTATCATCTCTCGCGTTTTTCGATCAGCCGATAAAGTTTGGGGAAAAGGAACCGAGAATTAAAAAACGAGCAAGACGAAAAAAAGTAAATAGAAGAAATCTGAGTCACGAGCGCGGTTAAAACTAGTTTGAGAAGTAATTCCGAACCGGGTGAAATTGCTTAATAAATCGGACGAGACACGAACGAAACACGAGGTGGGAGCTCTCTCGCGGTTATTCGCGAAATGAGAATAATTATTTACAATTCGCGGGGATTGCGATGTGTGGCCGGGCTGTTATTTATCGCGGACCGAAAAGTTATAGGGGAGCGTATTTCCCGATTAGCGCTGTTATCAGCCCGAGAACTGTGAAAAAACTCGAAGATAACGAAAGAACAATTTCTCTTATGAAAAGTAATATTTGTTCAAGAAAATTTCGTCGTGTTATAACTCAATTGTTTCAATCAACAAAATAGCAAACTACGTCAAATTATTATTGCTATTGCAATTACACTCGACGTTATTAAAGTTAATTGAATACGAAAATTTTACAACTCAATTAATTATTCCTGAAATTAATATCATTGAACGGGAAACAAAATGGAAGAAAGTTTAATCAAGACAAATTACGGCGAAGAAAATTCAAGCAAAATTTGAGAAACTCCATTTCGTCGCGACAGTTTGACTAGCTCTCTGCAATTGCACTAGTCTCCCCTCCCCCCCCTCCCCCCCGGACTTCTAATAAGATTACCGAGCGTAATTGTTATTGCGTTACTAACAAAACATCTCCTCGACAAGACGTTCCACGTTCCCGACCCATTCGGGCTGGAAAATGCCTCAGTTGCCAGGAGCAACCTTCTTAATTATATTTATCCTCCCATACTCCCCTCCCCCCTCCCCCCTCGTCCTCCTCCACCTGCTCTATCTTCCTCTCATGCGCCCGCAACTTCAAACTGCGAGGGAGTTACTCACAGTGCCTATTAACGTGATTTAATTAAACTTTGTCCACTTAATTGGGATTATTTACGATCCTCGGCTAATTGGCGCGAGCACACACGTCGATGATTAAGCCATAGTGGGCGTCTTGTTTATAATTTTACATACCAAGTAGTGCATATCGCGATGGACTATTTTAGTCTCGACGATATCGAGAGTGAGATGCTCGTGGGCAGATTATCTCGAACGATACGAGCCTCGAGATAGATAAAGGTCCAGATGAAAAATGTTTGCTCTCATATTCTCTATTTGAATTAGATAAGAGCGCTATTTCGTAAAAATACATTCGACCTTTAACCTTTGAGGAAAATTTTAATAACTATTACAAATATAATTTCTGGATTATCATCGAAATTATTTGATTGATTCGAAATGTTATACATGTAAATTCATCTCATATTATATGAAATATTTTTATTCGTCCTTCGTCAATCAAATTTGATACAAACACCGATTATAATTTGCGTTAGCTATGTTGTATATTTTAGAGTTAATAGTTTTCCCGAACATTCCCGAAACACGAAACGTTTATTATATTCGTAGGTGGAGTGTGTATCGATTAATCGACCACATAACCACGGGTTGGGTGGTTCGACATTGCGACCAGTACGAAATCAATTCAATGACACACAATAATACTCGGTTATGACCGAATGACGCAACGTTTCTGGCCTAGCCATAATAGCGTGACGTCACTGGGTGGCTAGTCACGCAATCGGTTACGCGAGTTTGATGAAAAATCGTGAGGCACTCCCCCAGCCCGGAGAGGAGCCGAGGAAGAGCGAGAGAGGAGCCTACGAAGAAAAAAGAAAACAAAATTTCTCGCAGACGACCGCATTCCTCCGGAATAGAAAGTGGTTACGTGCTCGAGAACTCGAGAGCAGGATGGGGTATGATCTAAAATAATAGACCGCTATAAACGAGAGCACACGTTGTATTCTTCTCCCCGTGTGGATATTCGACTGCCACGAAGGTCCATACACACGCGCTTATTGTACGCGTGTTGCATAAAGTATTCATATATACAGGGTGGTCTGGAGAATTACGAAATTTAAATAAGGGTGGAATACGGAATTTTCAATTGTTATTAAAATACGAAATTCCTTAAGAATAGCGCTGATTTATGAACGCGTTTGATGACTCGGAATGCGATTGGTCGTCGAGAAAATTTATAATTCGTCGAGGAAATGAAATATATCTATGAAAATTTGGCTTTTAGAGCAGTCTGTACACACAAAGAAGATTATGAAAACTCGACGCGTATGCATATACGTATATTTATTAGATGATATATATATATATATATATATATATATATATATATATATGTAGATATATTGGTACAGGTGGCAAGGTAATATAGCCTCGCCAGGTACCGTAAAGGTGAGACGAGATGAGAAAAAGATTAAGTGGATTTACTTGTTCCACTCTCGGTGACTTTTTTCCATCCTCAATCGTGATCACGGAGGCGGGGGTCGTAGCGAAATTTCCCTTTATCGTTAAAATTCTGCCGGCCGATGTTATCCTTTCTTTTTTCCCGATCCTGTATTTTATTGAGATCGGGCTCGATTTCGCGGCGGGGCAGATCCAAGATCGAGATCACTGTCATTATCGAATCGGCTTTATCTCGTTCTGTGTATCTTCACGGGTTCGACGACCCGTCGAACGTAACTGGAGAAAATAGAGAGCACGTAGCTCTTTTTTCTGAGAACTATATCACGAATCGAAGAGCTCTTCTAAGATATTATTCAAACTCCCTCGCGATATTGTCCACTTATCGCTCCCCCACGAAAAGAGAGAATATTTTATTTTCAGATGTAACCATGTAAAAGCTCGAATGAGCGAGATAACGGTAACCACGATATATATACGTATACACGTACACCATGAGAGAACAAAAACACTCGGCGAACCGATAAAAATCTAACACCGGCGAACCGTAGGAAATTGCAGTTTCGCGAACTTTGCCAATAATCCAACTTGTAAATATATTCCGATTTAATTCCTCTCCGACTGCTTTTTTCCTTGTTTTCAAGAGAGAATTACGATCTCGGGGAGAAAGAGGAAATACCGGAAAACGATTACCCCTTACTTTCGATTAGTCATTATCAATCCTGCTCTTCCGATTAAAATTTATTAGTCTAACTCAAAATCGATAGAAATCTCCTTTATATTCCTTGATTATCTTTTTACTCGATACACTGTTCGCAATCTTAAAAATGAATCCGCATACATAATAACGCAATCTTTGTTCATTGATGTACACTGCAATGCGTTTTCTAACGTAAACTGAAGAAGAGAGAGAGAGAGAGAGAGAGAGAGAGAGAGTGAGATGAAATATAAATAAAGATGGGCACTAAGATCTGAGTACGAGAGCGATAAAACAAAAGAGAGTCATCGGGGTCGGTAGGGTCATCGCTGCTACGGGCTTCGGGAAGTCGATAAACCTGCCCCCCCCCCCTTCCTACCCCCCTCAAACTAGCGGATAAGATCCACTCGACGAGCTTCTATTTGCACCGAGAATCGATGTTTACAACCGTCTTACATATCTCGATACTTCTTTTTTAATTCCCAAAGATTCGGCCGTTTTTGTTTTTCCTTCTCTTTTCTCCTTACCCGAATCCGATATCTCCGCGAGATGGCAAACAGGTCGCGCGGACTGATAAAACAAACGTTTTACGGTCTCCCCGCAGCCGTGCAGACTCCATCTTCCCGAACTTTCTAAAACGTCGTGAAAAATCAATCTCATAGGAGGAAATAAGTTTTCGCTCGGCCCACGCGATTAATTTTTACGAAGAGCGTATCTACATCGGACGGAATCTAGAAATTCCGGTGCGAGATTATTCCGTAGCTCGGGTAAGCGAGATAGCTCGCTTAAACATCGCGACTTTATCGCACCCGCGAGTTAATTACCAATTATCATTACCGTATATTATTCCGTTGAATAATAACGCCGCGCGATGTTACGAGAGCCTCGACGATAAATTCGACGTTTATTCCATCGGCGATAATGAAGAGAGGAGAAAAAAATGTATTCGTAACGAGTGCCTTCACTATTAATAACTCGGATGAATTTTCTAGGCGCGTAATTAGGCTCGCTCGCGAGGTGGGCGATATTCGGTCTCGGATCGATCTCGATTAGCGAAAACCCATCGGCGGGGTCGTTGAACCCAGCAAGGTTGAGGTCGTACGAGAAAAATTGTAAAATTTTGTAAATATTTATTATACGGATTTTTACGTTCTTTAAACCCGATAATCGGTTCTCTCGAGCGAGAAACAATTAAATTTGATATTTTAAACGTTTCAACGAATCCTGAGAATTTTCTTTTCCCACCGCAGCCAATCGTGACTAAGTAAAAATTGTGGAAAAAATAAGAAAAGAATCGTCGATAAGGGGAGGAAGGTAAATTCGATAAGAAGCGCTATTCTTCTCATTTTTACGAGCTCGCATTTATATATCTCAATTACAGCGGTATGCAAGGAGGGTGGAGGGGGGAGCTTCGAGTGGCCGTACTCGTATACACGTTAGTTCTACATAGAGCACAAAACCGGTGAGGTTGTTCACCTGCGCGGCCGGGTCGAGGTCAGGCGGCCGTGCGAGAACTCGACTCCTCGCGCGCTTTACGATTACAACTTCTCCTGGTGTACTTCGCGGAAAATTCCCTTGTAAATTCTAATACATTTTTTACACTCGAGATACGCGATTTCGAAATATTTCCCAATTGATGTATTTCAATTTTCGATAGCGAGCGTTAGCACTTAATTCATAATTGACTCGATATCAACTCAATTTCTGTCCATTCGTTCGTATTTGAGAATTAGTACAGATTATAGTTTCATTTAATTCGATTCCGAGCTTGTATCGGTTCTCATTCTAATTTCGGACCCTCGTCCTGATTATATTAAACCTAATTCTAGGATCGATTCCTATTCGAGTTTCGGTTCTATTCCGGTGTATTATTTCTAACCATTAATATTTATTATGAGCGATTTAATTGTCAGTTGTAAGTTGTTCATAACAAATGTGCATGGTCGATAAATGCACCGAGATGGAACAATTTAAAATTCCATTGTTCACAATAATTTTAGACTTACATTGTCACCCAATATTGCATATTACAATGAAATTATATCGAAATCTGATTCAGGACCGAATGCATATTTCCCCTTTGTCTGAGGTTCCTTAGGCGATTGTACAGAAATGAATTTCTGTACCGGGAAGCTTTAACGCTCGGTTGGCCAGAGAACGATCTTCGCTTTTAATGAATTCATTAACGATTTCCGCGAGTATAGATAGAAGAGGAAGAACCGGAGGGGGGAGTTATATCGATTTCATAACCAACCGCGTAAATAGCAGTTTCTCACGATGAATCAATTAACCTTCTCCTTGCATTCCTGTTTTTATTCCCATTAGACTTGTTTCTCTTTTTCCTCTATTTTCTTCGCTTAGATAACTATTCCATTTTTTACCCTTTTTCTATTCTTGGTTCGTTTCGAGCATTGAAGGCAGAAAGAGCGAGCGAGAGAAAGAGAGGGAAGATAATATAAAAGTTGAAACAAAAGTACGGCGGGGAATAAATTTTATGCGCGAACTTTGAAACTCGCTAGCTGTGTGGCTCTCCTCGCGATTTTCCTTATTTTACGTAATGGCAAATCGAAACGGGACTACGAGGGGAATATATAAAGTTTAAATAATGACGAAGAGGAATAAGAGGGAGGGAAGGAAAGGGTATAAACTTTTTGACGATGCGAACGTTCCATAATAGAAGGCGAGAGATTATCAAACGGAGAATCAAGATGAAAATTTATAGTCTCTCTTTCTTTGATTCGATCTCGAGAGCGAGAGAGAGAGAGAGAGAGTGGCTGAAGGAGGCCGAAAGAATGCGAGCAATGGAAGTAAGAGCAAAGAGGAAAAAATTATCTCGCGCGATAAATAAAAGTTAATCTCGCGTCGAGCGATGGCCAATTAGCGAGCGGATGTTTTTTTCCCCTTTTTATTATACACTCACCATGAAACGCGTTAGCGATAATTAACCCGACAGGTGCGATAATCATTACGTTTATTGTCGATTGCAAATCAACTCGAATCGCCCTTTCGTTAGGTTTATGGGACTATCGCTAATTTTTGTTCATTCTTCACACCGTCGTTCTTCGAATGCCATACAAGATTTGAGAACGAAAATATTGCATCAACCTCTTCGATAAATTATACCAATTACGAACGATCTTATTGCAATCACTCGAGTCTTGTTCATTCCGAATTTTTTCGTTTTTGTACATCGGCTCGCATCGAGAGCTAATTAGTTACACAATTTTTTTGCAATCCATAATTCAAGCTCCCGTTCCAAATTGTCAATTTCAGTATATCAGATTGTTTCGAGACCTCTGTTGTGCTTCGTGTACCTGCGGTGAGAATATTTCAAACGGGAAACAAGAAACTAATTGATTGGTGTTCTCCCAGATGGTAACAGGAATTCGCGTTTTGTGGGTACACACGTACCAAGCCGCGCTAACGAATTGACTGACTGGCAGAACCGGTCGCTGGAGAGACAGAGAGGGATTTCCAGATGGAAGAGGATAATGTATATACACACGTCGTCGCCGAGAGTAGTTCATGCAAACACAACAATGCCGTCGCGTTGACGTAAAACAAACTGCATTAGGGCCAGGGACGAGCTCGTAACAGTGTGCTCGTTTTTCCACACGCACAAACACAAACAAAACTTACAGGCCAAGTTTTTCAACTCAATATACTGTAAAAATATTCTTAATTTTCATCAATACTAAACAAACTACGTGTGTATTAACACTAGATTTACGGACACTTGAAACAATAACGGAATAAAATTTTCTTTGAAAAAATAAATTGTGAATTATTGTACAAACTACTAAGTTTAAACAGAAAGAAAGAATATATATTTGCATGAAATATGTGTTAATAAAATTCGAAATGATTCAAATTGGCTCAGTCCGTAAATCTAGCGTTGAAAGTCGAAAATAAAAGGGAGCCTATCGAACGTCGATATTTACCTTTTTCATTTTATACAGATGTCTCGGAAAAAGAGGGTCAAAACTCTTCATCTTCACCTGGTTGGATGGATGAAGCGCAAAATGTTGCGAAATTCTCATTCGACTTGACGACCGTATAGTTAATTGCGCAAATACTCTCCGAGGAGAAGTTTTAAATGAATTTCAAATTCAAGAGGGACTCGGTACCAGTCGGCGAACGGTAAAATATATTGCAGAATCCGGGAATAAAAATATCGAGTGATTTGTCTCTCGAATCGAAGGAATGTCGGACGAACGAATGACCCGAAATCTGAAATATTCCGCTCGAGAGTTCTACGGGAATTCGTCATCCTCGCGGGAGTTATTCTTGAACTTCCGGAATATCGGAATTCCGAAAAATTCGCCGTACTGATTTGGGAATAAAATCTATTCGATTTGAATTCTTTTATGATATAACGTTATTTCGGAGTCGACTGAGCGCGAACTTTTCAATAAGCATTAATTTTCCTCTCCGTATCTCGGCTTGATTTCGCCAGGAGATTTTTTTAACTTCAACGCCGAGTTTTCAGAATTTTTCAGAACCCCGAGAATTCCGAAGATTCAGTCCGGTCGAGTCCCGGCCGAAGTCACGTCGCTATAAATCACTCGACTCGTCGATCGTGAGTCCCTCCCTCCCCCTCGGCCCTCTCGGTGGACTGGCGAATGATAATCGTCCTGACAAAGAAGAGCGGAATGTAACAATCCGTAATGACGATATTAAAAAAAAAAAACTACGATCCTTCTCAGCGATCGATAATCTCGATCGACGGCCGTTACGTTGGAAAAAAAATTAAATCCAACATAAATCCTCCTTTTCAGTCTAAATCACGAAATAATCGCGCGAACGAATTCGGTTACCGTTAGTTTAGCGGTATCTAGCCGTTCGGCACACGTCGTTTCGGCAATTTCTCAAAAACTCCGCCCACGTCGCGAATTTTTCGTAATCGTCTCGCAACCGGGCGGAAAAATCGGGCACGCGGAAGAATGGACCGCTCGTTACTGGTAATTGACGACGGTGGAAACAAAAAGAGACAACATCGTGCATAATGCACTTTTGTTCAAAAACGTCCCCCCCCCCCCCTCCCGCTCCTCTTGTTCCCTCGTTTTCGCGAAACGAAACATTTCTCGCTCGGACGAGAAAAAAAGCCGGAAGTCGTCGAGTCACGCGAATGTGCTCGGTTATAACAAGACGCGTGGTGATTAATAGCTGTAATAAACAGCGATGTTCTCCTTTTCCGATTGCACTTTAACATCCCAATTGTGTCGAAACCTAGGGGCGGATGCGAATCTGCATACCTTAAAAATTCTTGAAATTTTATTCAGTCCCTGTGTGTAGATGATACTCGGAAACTTTAAATTCTGAATTTAAAATTGAATTATGAATTCAGAATTTTTTTAAGTGACCTAACTTGAATACCTCAAAAATTTTATTCGAAATTTCTATTTGTGTTCCAATACTTGAAAAAAATATTATCAATTTAGGTTGAATGGGCTAAGAAAAAAAGGGTACGATGATGAAACTACAGTAGTTGGAGCAACGAAAAGTTGATATCTTCGTTCAGACAATTGCCACGGGTCGCAATTATAAACAGGAGAATTATCGTTTCCCGTGGTATCAAAAGGGGAGTTAGAGCGAGACAGATGTACATAGTACACATCTCGAGACTCGTTTGTTGTCGATAACAATGATATCTTTATTATCCTCCGTAATTGTAAACTCGGCGCAAGAAACGATGCGTCACGGGTATTATCTCGACTCGTTTCGTTATATTTCGCATCCAAAAAACGAGCAGCAAGAGGAAAGACCAAAAATATGAATAATTCATACTCCTCGAAATTTTTTCTCCGCTCAAGACAACTCTAACGAATTGAATCGAATAAAAGACACTCGTAATTAATTGTAAAAAAAACCCCCGAACAAGCGTTACTCATATCAAACACGCAAGTGGTTCGATTTCTAGTTTCAGTTTTAGTTCTCGCTCACAGTGCAGCAGAAACGAAAGAGAAACGCGAATTTACATTAAAAGAAGAAAACCGAAGGACGAAAGTTCCTTGTAAGGGGCTTTTGCTTATGTACGTCAATTCGAATTGCAACGCGAATGCAGCCGATTCGTATCAAGTGCAACGCCTCCT
>NCVS01000255.1:138385-170824 GCA_003055095.1 Goniozus legneri
TCCTTCGCTTCCCTTCTACGATTATTTATTTATCTCATTACTCGACTCGACGAATGAACACGACAACGGGTATTAATTTTCCTTCTCTCTCTCTCTCTTCCTTTTTACTTCTCATCCTGTTCATGGCTATCGAATAAGTTGACGATACGAATGTGGATGCTCGTTTCGCGCTAATACAGGGTGGCTCGTTTCGATATATCCATTTCAGGTTTGACGAAGAACACCTTCAAGGTCTAGCGAAGTCGGTGTCTTCTTTCTTCAATGTTAAACTTAATTGCTCGAATCATGCTAGATTAACTCGAATGTCTTGTAGTTCCAGTTGATGAGGATTGCCCCCAAGGTCAACCGAGGTCAACGCCACTTCAAAACTAAATTTCATACCGCTCTCGGCTGGAACTCTCGAGGATTTCGTCCTTGCGTAGGAGTCTTGAGAAGTGTTGCGAATCGCGGACTGGAAAATATCTCGAATGATATCGAACGACCTGATTCTCGTAATAAACTTGAGGATTGCGAAATATTCGAGATTAAAAAAATTGCAACACTAAATTGAAAATAAAAATTTTGTTGAAGTCACTCGAAACCGAGTTTACTAGGATCGAATGAACTTTTTTTTGAATTCGAGTGAATTATCAAACGATTAAATGAGTTTCGAATAACATTGTTATTCTCAGTTCAAACTAAAGCGATTATCTCGTTTGGCAATTCAAATATTCCAACACGCGTAACAAAGTATACTCGACGAATTAAAAATTTTCATTTCAGCGTACACGTCAGTCGAAAGATCGCGAGCATGGTGTCTGCGTCGTTATTGGAGCGTGATTCGCAGCTGCCATAACTGGGGCAGATAGAGCTCTTTGTACGTCGTCGAACGTCTCGTAATAGCCTGGAAGACACTTCCGGCGGAAGCCGGGGCACGAGGAGTCCGAAAATCCAAACAATTTTGACTCCTCGACTCGGCTCGCCAGGACTATTGATTAATAGCGAGGCTCTTTGTCCGATACAACGTTAATAACACGCCCGGTATAACTCATTCCATCGCTTTCACTCGCGCCGTAATGAAACACGCGAAATGAAAAGGAGGGAAAAAAAGAGGAACGGAACACTAGAGAAGGAATTGCGAGTTTGGCTTGTATACGTCACACACACTCGCCCGTGTGCGCGTATATGTACAGGGATATATACTCGGGGAGATAAATAAATGTATTTACGTGTAGCTCGTGGAATAAAATCTTGCGAAAACTTAGTTAGCCTCGGCGAGACTCGTGCGTCGTATACACGCGAAACGAACGATAAATCATATTTGCCGGGGTCCCTCGCTCGATAATTGTTCGTCTATCGACGCCATTAGGAAAGTTATTTCAGTGCCTACGAGCCCGAGCGATCGTTACATCGCGAATGCGTGTGTACGGGTGGGTGGCCGAGGGGAGGGAAGGGGTTTGTACGGAATAGCTCGCTCGTTCGCGAATTGAAATACCACGTCTCTGTATATTCAACCTTAACCGTATAATATAAATTTTCACAGAGTGTATGAAAATTACGCCACTACCGAACGTTCGAAGTTTACTCCACGAATCCCTCCAACCCCCTCTATACTCTCTACTCTCTCTTTCTCTCTCTCTCTCTCTCTTCTTCCATTCTGCAAAGCCCGTATATAGTTTCGTATCTAATTTGTATGCAGATTCGGTATGAATAAAACCGAAGGCGAGTATAAAACGCAAGATATTATTTCAATTTGCATAATTGACTCGTCGACTGACGAAAAGAAAATTTCCCATTGTACGACGTTAAGGTTTTCCTACCTGACGAGAGGAATTATTTTTTTATTAGAAATAATTGAAATCGCAGTTCATCGTCGTTCGAGGAGGCGAGTCTCGATGAGGATTTTATCGTGGGAATATTTTTCGGTGTGGAGTGGTTTTATTTTTCTTCCTCGATCGACCGCGAAACACGCGCGTGTCCAGCGCGCACGCGTGTCTCTCTCACTCTCTCGCTGGCTTGCGTGGATGGCGTGCACCGCATTATAATATGACCCACCGCAAACCGCGCGTAATTCGCGACACGTGCCGCTCGCGCCATCGTGGAAATTTTCGGCTCGCTTTAATTGTCCGTAATCCCCTCGAATCTCTCTCTGGCTCTCGTTTACCACCCTCTTTGCGGGACGTGAATTTCCGCCGCGGGAACTGCTTAGTTTTACGTGCTTAGAAAATTAACTCAATTTGCTTTTATTTATTCACTCGGCTTACGCCGTTCGCGTTTGCCGATTCCTGCGATTCTTAATTTCTAATTTATGGAAAGTACATCGTTAAAGAAGCTATTTATTTGAGATAATATAATTGAATTTGCAAACTTTTGTGGTTTCGGAAATTCAAAAAAAGTTGTTAGTATTCATATTATGTATTAAAAATAATTGAATATTATTATTAAAAAAAATTCTTGTATAAATTACATATGAATATTTATGAACACGAAATTCGATATTTCCTTAACATTGATAAAATATGAAATTGAATTTTCACATATTTTTCTTACCTTCTTTCCATGTTTTCAGTCGATATTCAATGCACAAGTTTTTTAACGACATAAAAGGGAGGAGAATGAACTGTATTGGGATAACGTCAAAATCTGGCTACCCAAAAGACTATTTCAACCTTTAGAGAGCTGGTATTTTGATCAAATTCTCAAAATGAGTGCGCTTTGAGTGGCTCGGCATTTCATGAATTTTGCCTATCTAGCTCCGGTAATTTTAGCTCGGGTATGATGAAGTCAGGCAGTGAATGGTAAAATATTTACCCAGGCATCCGACTTGTTCATTTGTGCAACGGTTAATTACCCGAACTCACCTGTAACACAAAAAGAGATTTTCTATAAGCGAGACGCACGGAAAAAATACATCTCCACGATTTATAACGCGATTCGAGGATCGATACAATCGAATTGCGTTACGACACTGAATAAATCATCGGACAATGACGAAAATCCTGTTACTCGAATAGGACTGGATAATAGGATAGAATCTCGCGTCTCTATTAAATTCATCATTCTCACAATTGAATAATAGATCCAATCGATAACGTTATTCGCGATCCAGTGTTTGGTAAACCCTGATTCGAGCCCGGATAAGCGATTTACATTTGGTAAGCTCATTATCAAAGCCGGAATCGTCGTTCGATTTTCCCGAGATTTTCCGACGGCAGGGAATAGAAATGTATAGACCGAGATGGATCGCTCGTGGCAGAAACAACGGTCAATCTCACCGAAGATCAGATCCAATCTTCTCGGATATTGAGTGCTCTATATCATAGTTCTTTCTGGAGGCACCACCCGTCGTCCTCCATCCTGAAACTCCAATATTCAGCCACCCCACCGCCCACTCCCTCCCCTCCACTTGCTCTCTTTCCACCCATAACTTCAACAATTCCAATAGTCGTTAATCTGTCGGAAACTTTCGGAAAACTTGGCCGTTATTGCAGGTAGATGGGCGGGCTCCGCGAGGGGAGGTGCGAGGGAGGCAAATCGCGAGTTCGGCTCGGCGGAGTGGGGAGAGGAGGGGGAGGGTGTAAAGTGGGCCGCGAGAGGGGCGAGAGGAGACGGAGTGGGGGAGGTAGTGAGGTACTAAGGTAAGTTAAATAAACTTGTTTAGTTCCCCGGAAACTTCTGCACGGCCATTGTATTCGACTGCAGCACGAGTTCCCCCCCCCCCNCCGCCCTCTTCCCTTCTCGTTCCTCCCCTACCCCTCCCCTCTCTCTCTCTCTCTCTCTCCACCCCACGTTTCGCGAAACTTTCGAATGCGAACTTGCACCTCCATTACGACTTATTCGCTTATTTTGCCGATTTTTCTACTTCCTCGTTCCCCACGAGGTCGCTCAGTCACCCCGCGACTCTCTTTCATTTTTTTCAGCCTTCGTCGAAAATAATATCGAGATATAGTTCTTTTTTTTCGCGAGACGCTCCAGTTCGAGAACTACACCGACGTGTCAAATCGTACGTCGTAAAACTCGGGCTCCTCCGCGCACGAGAAAACGCAATTAGCGTAATTGTATTAGTTTTGAACTGCGGTTCGACTTACCCCATCCCCTCCCTCGCTATTCCTACGACGACGTCTTATCCCGCCGAGAGAGATAAGGATACTTTCGTCTCGACTCGGATTAATTACAACCGTGTCGTCAGGGCTCTCGACTTACGTTATTATGTGAAACGCTATAACGGCTTGAGTTTTAGGGGTGAGAAATTCAACCCCCACGATCGAATCTCTCGTTACGGTTTAACTAGTGGAAAAGTAAGCAAATACCGTCACTAGTGTTGGTATTTAAACAGTACCAAACATTTTTCGAATGTTCGCGAAAAAGAATTATCCCCGACATCGGAAATTTTTCGCTCCCTCGCCAAAACGCGCGGTGCTGTTTAATTTTTCAATCGACAAGAACGACGTCATTATCGGTCGTGTTTACGAGCTCATAATTTCAGTTAAGTGCGCTCGGTGCGAGAACGGATGGGAGTGTGTATATCGAACGGGAAGACAAAAAAAGAGAGTAGGAAGAGGGAAAGAAAGCGTAGGCGGACTAAATGAAAAACAATATTTATTGTGGCGGGCCGAGGGATGGGCGCGGGAGGGGAGAAGGGGGAGGAGAGGGTGCTGGCGATAAAACGGTAACGCAGACCGTTCCAAAATAAATTCCGAAAGAACCGTTTTTAATTATGCAATGTAAATATCGTGCTTTTGTTTTCCCGCAAGCTACTCGTGTGTGCGTGCACTCGTGTGCAGGGGCTTTGCACGTACACGCGACTCGACAATACGCGCCGGTAGTCGCGCGCATGAATATTAAAAACAGCAAAGGGAGAGGGAAGGAGAGAGAGGTGGATAGATAGAGAGGAAATAAAAAAAAAGAACGAATCGAGAATACCCATGTAATAAATTCATGTTAATTAAATGAATTTCAATAAATAACCGGCCGCGAAATTACGAGTTTGCCTTGTTTATATATGTACATACATGTTTTCCTGGCTGATATTTCAATAGATTTTCAATAACGTGCTCTGGTAACGAGAGAACGAGAGAACGAGAGAAAGGGAGGAATATCGAGAATCGACTCTCGCTGCGAGACTCGAATCATCGCCTTGTCGCTGGAGAGTATCAAAGTATCAAGTGGATACGAGAGAGAGAGAGAGAGGGGAAAAAAATCATACAAGTAGAAGACGCAAAAAGCGTCCATTATGTACAAGCCGACTGAAGTACCGAGAGGGATAAATACTCGAGCGAAAGTTCATTTAACTTTTCGCAGCTTAATGGTCCCAAAGTCAACCTCATGGGCTAATGTTTGAGGCGTGTTTGCCAGGTAGTTTAACTCCAAGTCTTTCCTGTACTCCCCCTCGCCCTCCCCGGCTACCGAGTTACGGATATTTCTTACAGCTGAAATGAATTAATAGCGAAATGTGCGCGAGGGGAGGAAAGAGCTAACTAGCCACCCTCCCAACTTGGTTACGTCGAAACTTCGAACCGATTTCGATACAAATTCATCAACTGTTACATACATCCAAGGTTCTGCTATTTCTGGCACACGCTTGATGTCTTTCACGAAGAACACTTTATCTTCCAGAAAGAAACATTCATCTAATAAAAGTTCTTTCATGAGAAAAAACTTTTTATTTTCAATCTCGTCATGTTAATACGTTAATGTTGAAAATTTCTGTATTCAACAGTTTATTTTTATAAGAAAAAATTATACAACGCGTAAGTAAAACCACCAAAGTCGAGCAGTCGATAATCGTATCGGGCGAGCACAGTGGCGTGTTTAAAGCTCGACGGAATCGTCGAACTGATTCGATTAAAAGGGCAGAGTAAGGTTTCTCGCGCTTAAAGATGGAAACTGTAGTTTGCAGGGTGCTTCCTAGTCCTCTTGCCATTCTACGACGGCTCGGAATGGCGTATTGATTTCGAGAGAAAGAGAGAGAGAGAGAGAGAGAGAGAGAGAGAGAGAGAATAAAATGTCGAGCGTATTTATTGAGCTCGAAATGACGAATTACAAGAGCAAAAGACAGACATCTCGATTCGCAGACGGATAAAAATATAGTTACGCAGTTCTCTGAATAACTTAACGAAAAAGAGAAACTCTTTCCTAAAAAAAAAAAATCGCAATGAAAAAGCGAAACGAGAAGAGAGCAGCGAGGAACAAGAGAAACGTATATCGGCGTTACGTCACGGGGCTTCGATAAAGATTTATCGTCACCGCGAGCGATACGGACCCGCGACTAATCCGGAAGCCGGGAGAGAGCTTTCACCCTCTCGTTCTCTGTCTCTTTCACTCTCGGTGCTGAGATAGGACGATAATTCGTCGATACGGCAGTGCCGTTAGGATGTTGCGATAGCGGATTGGTTTACTGCCCTTCGTTAAAACGAGGAGGACAATACTCGTGCTGCATATATATATAGATATATATATATAGATGTAACGGTTATACGAGGGCTTTTTGCCATTCGTGAGTACGACATTTGCAGACGCTGAGCTCGTGATTTACGCCGCGTAAATTCCACTGATGAATTCTCCATCATTCACGTGATATTTCTCAATTTCGTACGGCCAGTTTCATGTACTCCACTGCTGTCGCAGAGGAATTAAACAAATAAACTTTGTAGCGGAGTGTAAATAAAGAATGAATATTTGTTCTAATTTTTAAAATTGAGATGCAAACTCCAGCGATATTTGTCCCTTTCAACGCGTGGAAACAGTTTACGAATTCGAGTGAGTTACACATCGAGTACGAGTACGCGACGGGAAGAGAACGAAGTCAGTCGGTGGACGAATTCGAGATGCACTCTCGACACCTCGTGCTCGGAAGATCACAGAACGTCATCCCGGGAACAAAAAAATCGAGAGTCTGAGTGAGAGAGAGAGAGAGAGAGAGAGAGGTGGAGATTAATTAAAGTCGGAGAAAGGGGAGAAGGGGGTGTAATTAAAACGAAACTACGACTTTGTACTGTCTGCGCGAGAAACCGGATAATTAATATCCCCGAATAAGCAATTATACGATTTCAAACGTAATTACAACTCGAAGGTTCACCCTCGTTCCTCCTCACTTTTCCTATATCGTGTTTAATTACTAATGCATGGCGAATTACGATTTCGCTCTTAATTCCGCCCACTCGATCTCCGTTCTCTCTCTCTCTCTACCCCTTTTTCAGACCATTTTGCTAACCAAACCAGCCTCAACCCCCTCGCGGCCCTTCGGCTTTGTGGAAGGGCGCGTAAGGGTGCACTTTACGCGCCGCAGGCGAAATCACGTTGCTCCTGCACTCCGACTCAATTTCGCGCGTAAACTTCTGTAATAAAATAACGATATTTATTTACAACGGGGGAGCGAGAAAGATGGGATCTCGTCGTAATTGCAATTTGCTTTTCACCTCCGCTCGAGTCTACTATCCCTCGCGCAACGAAGATGAAACGTGATTTTCGATTAACGAGCGTTGCCCTATTGTTTTGGAAAGGTTTCCCAGCCAAGTTCCGCGGAATATAAATTGTCGATTACGAGCTACGGTCTAACGTTTTACAATTATCGCCGTATTAATTCGTATGACATTTGATTTATGAAAATGATATAATTTTTTCTTTCAGCGACAACGATTACGGAAAATTTTACTTTCAAATGATCGATTACGAGTCGATAATTCCTCGAGTGGGCGCGCGGAGTCCCCACTCTTTTCAGAAAACGTTTTAACAGTACAGAGAAATTCTCCTCTCTTTTTCCTTATTTTCCTTCAATTTTCCGCGCGCACTCAACACAAATAGTGAACAAGCTCGGGATAGTGTACGAGTTAATTGGCCGGCAAACATCTGCTGCCAATAATCCCAGGCTGTAGAAATTATCGGGTTTATTGGGGAAGAACCGTTCGGTGCTGCACGCGCGGTAGGAAAAGAGAGAGAGGAATATTATTAATAGACTCGTCTAATGTTTACTGCTACCTGTCAATAATCCTCGTGAATATTCAAATTTCTAGCCGATAGCTAGAAAAGCTTCGTAATTGCGTCTGTAGAGTTGAAAAATCGATTTTATTCGTACAGTTTTCGGTATTTTTACCAAACATGTTTTTTTTTCTATAAATATTCAAAATTTTACAAAGATTAAATTTTCATATTTTACGAGTAATTTTGCTGCGATTTCAGCTAAATTTCCGTTCGAATTTCACAGAGAGTCGTAATTCATATCGGACTATTTTTTGTCTACACATACACAGAAATGGTAAAAATACGAATTGCGTCAGAGTACAACACACACACACTCGCAGTTATTAGATAAGAGGTAGAGTGCAATTATTTTATTGCACCGGTCGTTATATCGCCGGAGGACCTTGGGACGTTTATGAATATTAGCAACTGAGTCAGTCGCATTAATCCGCGTTATTACGCATACGTATACGTAAAGGCGAAATTATATATTTTTAACCGTTCGTAAAAATGCATTTATAATTGCGGTCATTACGGCGCGCGGTGTCGCAACGCGACGATTTTCCACCGGTGCAAAGTTCGCGCGATTTTCACTCTCGCCGACATCAAACACCTTATAATGAAAACGTTAATAAGCACTCGAGTGCCTCGAGTGCGTTCGCACTCTCTCGAATACCGAAGAATACGTATTTTCGCAAAAAAAAATTACACTCGACTCGAGAAGTAACATTTTTTTTTGCTCCCTACCTTTTTCGAGCGGAAATATTTCACGGCGTATTTAAAAATAACGTTTCTCGGCGAGATTACGTCTCGGGGACTCCCATATTTCCTTTCGCCGCGAATGAAAAACGCGGGCAAACGAGATTCTCTTGCGAGAAGGGAAATAATTTTCAAACTAATAAGAATTTTTCCTCTTTTCGTTATTCTTGCTTCTCTTTCTAACTCTCTCGCGACACTTTAAATTACTCGCGCGAAAGTCGAGACTCTAACAATATAAGTCGAGACGTGCACCTATATAAACACACACATCTATATAGCGCGTACTCGTGTATATTTCTAACCCATCTCGAGTTTTTCTCTTTCGGGGAGAAGCGACGACAAGTTCGCGCAGCGGATATGCGAAAAGTTTTATTACTTATTCGAGGATATATACGCGGTGTATTTACACACGGTTATATGCATAATATCCCATCCGTTCGGAAACTCGAGCCGAGGTAGAAGAGGATCATTATGAATTCAATACAAAAGACCATACAAGACAAAGAAAAGGAGGAAGAAAATTTCGTAATTAAAATTCATGAGAGAAACGACGTTTAATGGGCAACTTTTGCAATTTATCGCGCTTTTTCTGGTGGAGTCATCTCCTCGCGCGCTCGCCATTCAAATTATCCACGGATTGCGTATTGATAATGGCTCGATAGGCGTGAGCGCGAAATTGACGCGCGAGAAGGACGAAACGAGACGCGCCCGGGCATCGCAAGGGCTCCGCGAGGGGGGAGGGGAGGCGTGGTTGAGGAAGGCAGACGCGTCTCATGGCTGCAGGTGGTGCGATTGTGGTGGTGCAACCTTGGCAGTCAGGAATCCGGTCCGACAACATGGGATCGACACAGACCCACTGGCGTAAGGTGAATCGCGAGTTGGATTTTCGTTGGAATATACTCATCTTGTGTGGTACCGGTTTCGACGATTATTGTTTCCTTTTCTTTCTTCCTTTTCCTTCCTCTACTTCTTTTTGCGGACGGGACATTAATCGATCCTACCGTTCGGAAGTCTCTAATCAGAGTATAGTTTTCGGTAGTTCTTGACTCTTTTTACTCCCCGACTAGGAACTCGATGTTATTATGTGGAACTCGTGTCGGAATCCAGTTTTATGGATTCGATCCTAGGATGGGATGTTTGCTTTTGATTAGATCTTCGTGGCTTTTGTTCCCAGTGGCGTAGATTTTCGTTTTTGGGGTTCGTTGGAAAGTTGGACGAATTTGAAAATGTTTGGGATTGGAAATTGAGGTGGCACGGTGAAATCATTTTGATAATTTTGATTCTCAGTCTTCATCGACGTTCCAATTCTCTACTTGAAATTCAATGTAGAAATTTTCAACACTGCGGGTACTCGAAGATGTTTTGAGAAGCTTCACAGGTCGAACGAAAGCAAAGACGAGGGAGAGAAATATTATGCCAGCGTTGTTATTCAGTCTCCGAATCTAACATTATATTATAAGATTAAGAGCTGCCATATTATCCCTGTCACCCCGTACGAGGTAATTAAGACCCGATGGACGCTAAGACGATCGAGGGTCGCGATTTACGAGGTTCGCGAGAGCGCGTAAGCGTGTCGTTTACAAGCTCGTCGTTTACGAGGCGAGGACGCCCTCGAGCTGCTCACACGAGCGCCGGAGTGTCCCGTTCATTCTCATAATCCGACGATACGAATTCATAAAAGCCGCGAACGAGCGTTAATTTTATCCGAGCGCGATGAAATCCTCAATGGACTCGATATCGATAAATCACGGCTATGTGAACTCGACGTCTCGTCTATTTAAAAATCATTCAAAAATTGCAGTTCTACATATTTATTTGATAAATTTTTTTCTCTCAGAATTTTGAACATATAATTCTACTTAGCGATACTTTTGATTCTTTGTTTCATTTTTATATCGAGTCAATATTAATCCACGCTCGTGCATCTCCGGTTCTATTACCGGCAATTAAGGGCGAACGTAATTTCCAATTTCGTACCTCATCCACTCGGAATCCAAAGTTCTATTCATAGAGGAGCAAGAAATTGATTACGTTGGTTCCTTTTTTTTCTCTCTTTTTCGCTCATTTTCGTTGCGAGCACTCCAAGATATCAAAGTTTGAGTAGATGCTGGCCTGGGCATACAAAAGACTTTCGGTGGAGGATAGAGAGGCTCGAGGGGGTGGGGTATTGCCTCTTAAAACTTATCTTAACGATTCGTCGACGAGGTTCCATGCTCGAGACTCTACTCGAGAAAAGAGCGAGAGGGGGAGGGAGAGAGACGCGAGTAGCCGCGGTCGATTCTCGACGGCCCATTCCGAGACCCCCCCTACCCCCCACACCCCATCAGCGAATATCCGTGCATCGAGTGCCGGTGCACGAAAATTGAAGGGGGAGCGAGATTTACCAGCGATTCGCGAATCGTGTAACAAGAGCAACGAATCGCTTCTATTAAAACTTTCCAATTCTCTGAAAATTGTTTTAGCGAAAAACAAGACTCTCGCAGTGAAAAATAAAAAGAAGGCGAAACTTGCTTAAGAAATTGACTCGAGCCTACGTATGCATATTCATATCGTATTACGTTTCATCTCCATCTGCATATATTCCTTTTATCACTTTTCGCTGTCGATTTTTCTATCTTGCGCTCCTACAAAGTGTAGATTCCTTTTCAGGCTCCTCCTCCCCAATCCTATCTTCGATTGCTCAATCTCTTCACTGTACTTCAATGTGACTATTACTCTTCCTTCGCTCGGCTCTTATATTTTTCGTCCTCCCCTGTTCTCCCTCTTCTCCCGCTCCGTAAAAAAGAGGACGGATTCTCGAAAATCGAGGAGACCCGAACCGAAGAATTATTCACTCGAGTGTGAATAAAAGTCAATTTGTAAACATATTTTATTTCGATGTTAAAAATTTCTATTGCAAATTTCAACTGAAAATGTAGGTTATCGTACGGAATTGCGCTAGAAGGTATATTTCAGCAACGAATAGTGTAATTTCTCGCGACTATCGTTACAATTCCTTTCCTCCCCCCGCACGCGAATCATTCTTGCACAAAAGGAGTGAAAAATGTTATAAGCGATAGCGCGCGCCTTGAAAAACGCCAAGCCATCGCACTCTCCAGCTCGTAAACAATGAACAAGACTTATTGCCCAAGAGCGCGTCGAGTATGAATGCCGACCTCAATAGGAATAATGCCGGCTGCATTAACGCGATTCTCGAAAGAGCCACACGTCTGCATCCATCTCTCTCCCTCTCTCTCTCCATTCTAACTCGCCATTATTCTCTATATTAATTTTCATTAGAAACTCTCGTTTCCAATAGCAATTCTTCCTTATCAATTTTCGGTGAAAAGATTCAATAACGCCAATGGCTATTTCTCCCTCTTTCTCTCTTGTATGAGTGTGTTTGTGTGTGCACTTGGTCCTTCGCGGTTCGTGCAATTTGCGCCCGGAATGTTCGATAATCGAAGTTCGCGTACAGAGCTCGAGGCATTGAAATCGATCCCCATCCCCCTTACAACGTCATACCGACTGTTTTTCATTAGGACAAGCGGCCGGTTTAATCGAATTTAGGACTGCTCGAAGGAATGTTACAGATGCACAATGGACTTCGCTAGAATGCACTCGACAAAAATTCCACGAGCCGTATTCGCCGAAAGAAAAAACAACTCTCTACTTTGTGCCGAGGGTCGTAAAACTATCGAGATAAATGTAATAAAGTAAAAATGATCAACAATAAATTATCCTCTATAGAGTTGGAGGGAATAAAATTATCTAGGATGAAATCCCATGTAATTGTGAATCGTTGTTTATTACCGAGGGAATTTTTCGCGTCGGGGGGAAACCTAAGGAGGAGGAGAAAAAAAAATGGCTAATCCACTAAGAAGCCAATAATAACACGTCTCGGCGTAAAATCACGGTCGTTTATCCGCGAGATATGCACACGCGTCCCTTTCACTTATGTACCGCGGTGCTCGTTCGCACATATCATTAACGTCGTTGCAGTGAGCATTATCGCTCCCTGCCATCTCGATATCGGCTCATATAAACCGATTAAAAAATTACACCCCCCCCCCTCCCCTCCCCACTCCTTTAGTTTCTCGTCTCGTTATCGATCACACGCACGCACGTTAATAAAGCGCCGCCGACAGATTGATTTTTATCTCGAATCGTTTTCGAAAGCGTTTTATATGCGGTTAACTCGATAATTCTCAAAATAATAGCCCTTTTATTCTCCGAGCAGCGGTAAGAAAATTGTCGGATTGAATTATTCAAATAAATCACCGCTAGATTGATGTATTAATCGTTTTATGAAACTCTGCAATTTTTAGACTCCAACTTGTAACCGCGTGGGACTCGCTCCCTCGTGATCTATTCGTCACGAGAGAAAGGTCTACTCCAAATTTCATGTTATTCCACCTTCAGTAGTCGCGATATATTTCTATTATTATATCCACAGAGTCTACCATTTTGAACTCCTGAATAAAATATTCAATTGGGATGAAGACGAATGTTCCAGAAATAAGTTTTATTCTCTGCTCGAGAAATTCTCGTTTATCAATCATGATTTTTGTCGGATGGACTTGGAAGGGAAATTTCAAAGATGTTTACGACACTTGAATAAACAATAACGAGTGAGATTTCAATGGGATGAATTTTTACGTCTTGCGTGGGGTTTTGTCCGTACAAACTCATACGAGTAATGGTGATACAGACGATAGGAAATAATCGATAGTACACGCGCGGTTAGAGCCCCGTGGCGACCCAATCGCGTAAACGGTATAATTATTTCATCGGTCATTTCGCAATCCGAACTCTCGATATACCGTACTCCACCCCGTCTCCCATTAGATTCTCACTCTATCTCACTCTAGAGATCGTATTTTATAAACTCGGCCGTTATTTCGACGTTGACCAATACCCGCCGACCGTTTAATGCCGTAATCGTATCGCATCAATAACGATAATTACGTGAATGAACGCTGTACGGCATAATCATTAGTTACGGGAGGGTGATCACTGGGCCAGCTTAGTGACCTATGGATGTATACGAAATGGGAACTCGAATCGGATTTTTAACCTTTCCTAAAGTTGTTGCGTTCTTCTCTCGATTTAAGTTTATCGAGCCCAATTTAAACAACTTTATACGTTCGGACATGATAAAATTTCGTATTATGTCTGAAGGAGAAAATAGCGTAATAAATTTATCCCGTTGAATTCTAGATTGAATGAAAATAACGTAATAAATATTCCAGGATGATTCGGATATCTCTCGTACGATAATTGAAGGCGAGAAGCCGATAAAGAGCGGCCGGGTCGTAAATTCACGATGAAAGAAGGGAAAACAAAAACGGTAATGAGAAAAGAAAAATGAAGAATCGTCGCGGTGTCGAGAGCAGAGCCGCACGCGAACGCAAAGGACAACAGGGTATCGTGTGGGCGCGGTGAACCGAATGCGTGATTCTTCTCTCGAAAAAGGGAGAAAAAAAGAATAAAATGGCGGAACGTAAACATCGAGCTAATGGGGTTGTATCGGTACCTACGATCGCCACCGCCACGCAAATTGGCGCGCTACCGAACGCGTTTAAGGATCCCATCGACTCGATCTTCCTCCTTTTCCCTTCTCTCGTTTCCTTCGCGCGACATAAAGAAACCCATAGGCGAATTTTTTCAAGGGGGTTATCCCATGTAAAGCCTGTTCCCTACGCTTTATAAAATTTGGCGACCAATGAAAACATGCATATTTTCGAGAGAATATAAATTTTAAATATATACATTTTTTCTGACCTTTAAATGCACCCAGGGTCCTGTTTCAGGTTTATTCACCGAATGTGAAAAAATTCAAGAATGGACGATAATAACGACCCCTTAGGTCGGTAACGCGCTCGATGAATCGAGTGTGCGATAGAGAGAGAGAGAGAGAGAGAGAGAGAGAGAGAGGGAGAGAGAGAGAGAGAGAGAATAGGTCGTATCAGTCGGCGCAATTATATCAGACCGCTTGATATAACGCCACTATAAATGTCAACCGATCGGGATTGTTCATTGTTCTCCCGTGGATTGAACTGGGCGAATACCCCCCAGCCCCCTCCCTCCTCCCCCATTCGGCCAATATGGCGCACCCCAAACAACCAATTACCTTTAATCTCGTTTATAGGGCCCCAACGTGATTTGCAAACGCCCCGTTCTTGAATCGGACTTCTATTAATTCTTCCTCTCCCTCTCTCCTTCTGTATACTCACTCTCTCACTCTCTCTCTCTCTACTCTCGTTTCTGCTCTCGCTATATCGCTGAACGCGCGCACAGCACCCCGGGCTTCCGAGTGCAGCGTGCCATTAAACCGGAAGTGCACTCGAGCTCCCACCGCTAAGCGCACCACCACCCCCCTCGGTTTTGCAACCACTTAACCACCTGTCGCGCACGTACAATGGATTTGTAGACAAATTCTCGGATTATAACGAGAAGCCCCTTTTTTGGATTCCCGTTCTTCGGATTTCATGCGCGAGGGAAGAAAATCACGTTCCCGATGAAAGAGAGGTGATACAAAACGAAGATCGCAGATTGGAATCGACAAATTGGTAATTACGAAGCGAATAACCGTCCCGAGATTAAAGCGAACAGTCCGGAGGCCACTCGGCTTCTTAGCGCACCGTACCGGTTTTCACCGAGCGCTTCCGTTCCAGTTTCGCGACCGCGGAAAATTCCCATTCGCGGAAAAATCGGCGGGATCTAGGCCAGCCTACGAGTGCCCGCGGAAAAGGGAAAACGAAATATCGAATCGAGAATCGGAATGATTCAACCGATCCCGAATCGGGAACAGGAAGCCAAAATTTCATTAATATTAAATTATATTTTCAATCAGCGGGGCAATTCAATATTTTTGGGGGCTTCGTTGGAAAATCAAGAAGCCCAATATAAATTTATTCAATATCCAATAACAAGATAATTAATATCTTTGTGGGTGTGTTTACGTTTGAAATTTTTGAAGCAAATTTTTGATGCTTGTTTGGAAGATTTTCATGAATTCATTCTCGTCGATATAAAGCGGGCTGACCCACTCAGCGTGGGAAAAATTCATCCCTTAACAGAGGGATAACACGGATCGTCGCGAGAAAATTCAAGGGCTTCTCTTTCTCTCTCTAGTCCCGTGGCGACGTAAAATCCCCACGAGCAACAAGTAAAACGTGCTAACTCGCGCTATTCTCTCTCTCTCTATCGCTCTCTTTCGCTCTTGGGTTATCAGGATGAGGGGAGGAAAGCGTCGTCGTTGCGTGCACGGTCACCGAGCTTCGAGAGTGCGAGCGAGATTGCGGGCGTGAGAAAGAGAAAAAAAAGAGGGTTAGAGCCGACGCGTGCCGAGGAGACGTCGAGCTTATCTCGCTCACTTTCCTTGCGATTTGAGGAAGAAAATAAATTTCATCGATTACAACCTGATATCTTATTAATTTGCAACAAGAAATTGAATTCTAGAAAATTGTTAATGTTATCTAAATATTTAGATACATTTTTCGCAGTAACATGAATTTTATTCGAATCCAGATGTATAAAACAAATCTATATTGAAAAAATGCAATTGATTTAGCTATTAAAAGAGTAGCAGAATAATAACTGAAAACCCATAATTCAGGTAAGAGAGTCGAAAGACTTTCATCGACCACGATTAGTGGAATAAACACAACGAACCGCAGAGTCGATGCCAAGCTTGGAAACTAGAATGCATTTTTTCTCCTCGCGAATAAAAAAGGCCCATGGAAATCAACTAGAAAGCGCAATCCTACCTGAAAACGAAATACTCTCGAGGTGAATTCAAATCTCGCTCGTACTCCCAATACGGACGAGACGATCGATCCAACCGGCGAGCTGCTCGACTCTCACCGAGAACGCGCGTTCTACGTCACAATTGGATCCCCAAAGATCGTATTTATCGTTTTTACGGGATTTTCCCGCCAGGGGTACGATATCGCGGCGAATTAGTTGTCTCGCTGCCGCGAAAAAAAGGAGAGGCACGGGATCGGTCTGTGCACCTGCTTCTCTTGTGGTGTATCGAAGAAATATATAGTCGCAGGTGCGTACACATCTGGCGTGGAGAGGGGGCGGTGGTGCGAAAGGAGGTCGGAGAGAGAGAGAAACCTCGTAAAAAGTGCGCAACGAGAATTTTCATCCTCGCTATTCATTTTCGTTATACGTTCCAAAATTGCTGGGTCGATTCGAGAAACATCTAATTCGGAAATTTCTAACGGTAACAAAATATTTAGAGTGTGTATATATATAACATAAATATTTATTGACCCTCTATCAAAGTGACCACGAATTTAAAAAAAATGTTTAGACTAGAACGCGAAGAAAGGAGAGAAATAAAGATCGAACTCCTGTAGGAGACGAAAAAACACTTTCCAACCGCGAAACGGGAGGGAGGGGCGAAAATTGGAAATTGAGGGAAGATTCGAGAAGAGCGTGTATAAAGTTTCCGTTCGAGTGCGGAAAAGAAATGCGAAGCGATCGATCGCGAGAGACTCACCTACACGTACGCGCACAATCGAGCCCACACGAGTCAGCGAAAAAAGAACACACCGAACTCTGCCTGACAAAAGAAAGATCTCGACGAGATAGACGTGGGGTTTATCTTTCCTCCCCCCCCCCCTCCCCCTTCGCCTCAAAGTGAAATATTCTTGGAAATTTCTCGAGAGAACGCTCGAAAAAGAGAAAAATCGAATCGGGATGTGAAGATGGCGTCCGGGGTGGGGAGGTGGGAAAAAAAATTTGTTGCTTTTTTGCGAGATGAAATTTTCGTAAACGAGACGAGACGAGGGAGAGGAAGTAAGAAGCCGACCCACTTAGAAACTATAAATAGGGACAAAAGGAACTCTCGCGTACACAAAACCAATCGTCTCGCTGAGATTTCATCTGCACGAGTTCGAAAACTAGTTTTCGTTCTCTCCCTCTATCTCTTTCTAATGCGATACGATTAAATATTTATGAGGCTACGACTCTGCCGTTAATTGCATCGATTCTCCGTCGCGGGAAAAAAACGGGGTAGGACGAAATACGCGTTGACAGAAACTCAGCCACCGCGAAATGTCAGCGGGAGAGGGACGCAGCGGTAGAAAGTCGTTTTCGAAGTTGAGACTTAACGGGAAGATAATGGATTGTAAATTCGATGTTAAAATACGCGATTGTTGGTTAATTCGCGACGCACTCGGGGGGGGGGCTTTGCTTAACGAAGCGAGGTTGAGTAACCGAGTGGGTACCGAGTTTCAACGATTTATGAAATCGACGCGCGGAAAAGCGAGGAGAAAACGAAAACTCGATTCGAACTAACCGATGAATCGCGCTTAATGGCTCGCTGGATCCTTCGATGCGAGCCGAGATGAGAGGAAGAGAAAGAGAAAGATAAAGAGAACGGGGAGGGGAGGGAGGGGACATAGAGAGAGAGAGAGAGAGAGAGAGAATGAGAGAGACAACCGTGACGATCGATAAAGTCGACGTCTCCCAGCCGAGCGTATTGAATCGCGGATTGAAATTCAATTATAAATCGAATGATAATAACGACGGCCGGTTAATTGAGTTCGTGACGATTGCTGATGCGTCTGGTCCTCTTGTCCTGGGACAGCTTCGGTTTGCATTAAATATTTTTCGATTCGGCACGACCGAATTTTCTTATATCCGTCCTGTTATATAATATATCCCACAATTCAAATGATTTCTTTCAGTACGAAATTAAGCTTTCGCAATTTTCGAGAAACACGCAATTAACCCCATTCACTTTTGGCGAAATTTGTCTAATGAATCTCCGTGAGCTAGTTCGCGAGTTATATCAAGTTTCGGTGGGCTATACGTTAGGTGGAAGACTCGACCGGGTTTTCGCGTTATTAACAATTATATAAATAAGAAGTTATTCGTTTGGTTCGCGAGCCCCGATAATTGAGAATAAAGCTGGATTCCCTCGATGCGCTAATTGCTCGTTCTAAATCCTTCGCGAGGCTGACCAATACGTCTATATTTGCATAAAGACCGCGCTCGAGTCCAAACAGAGTTATTTGTATGCATTGTCCCGGACAATTTTCAGCGGGGTTCAAAGAAAATCCCGGAAAATTTTTCACTCTCGGAAAAACTCTTTCTCGAACAGGTCTCAGCCGAACCAGTCGTTTCGTTGCTTTCAGTATCGCGAAACAGCCAGCTCGCCTTCACCTTTAAAAGTGCGTTCGTTTTAGCCAACAACCTGTTTTTCTATATTTAGGCTCGCTTATCGAGCTTCTAATAACCGCTCTTTCCCCTTTTTTTTCATAATACAGTCAATTTTCGTTGTAACGAACTTCGGTGCGGCGAAGGAAGTAATCTAAATATAGTAAAACTCGCTAACCGCTGCAAAATTGCCGAGGCTAATCACCGCACTGATCTCGTAAAGCGATTAATTTTATTTACGAAATCTACGTTAATACCGCTCTTTTTTTCGTTCTTTATAGTTTTTTAACGCGACAAGATAGCTCGTAAAACAATAACGACTTTTTGACAGCGGCAAGAGAGTCTGTCATTTTTGACACTTTGAAAGCTCGACGGAATGTCATTTCGACGATGCAAAAAACGTAGTTTACAATTCGCTCGGACATTACGATGCAGGAAAAACGAATATCCCGTCGTTTGATTCGCGAAAACAAGAGCAAAAACACGAGGAAGCGCAAATATTTTCTCTCCCGTTCTGTTTACATCCCCAATACGCGTAAGGAAAAAAATAAATCTCCCTGTCGCTCATTTTCGCAGTTTGTCGTACTCTGCGAATCAGTTTTTCGTTCCGCATTTTGTGTTTTTTTTTTTCCACCGGTAAATCGAAGATCGGTAAATACAGAACAAGCCCGATCCTCGCGAAATTAATTTCCGAAGAAATTTCGACGATTTGTTAGGGAACGGCGACCGGTGCCTGGCAATTAAAGAAATTCGCGTCATTCGTCTACTCGACTGGCCATAAATCGACGATGAAAATAAAGGAAGGACCGTCACTCGCGGAACGGCCGAATCGTTAGCGATCGTAATTCACGCTTTCACGAAAATTCGTGATAAATCGTCTTTTTATCCGGAATTTTTCCTCGCGCGCAATAATATTTCAAACTTCCTCCTGTAGAATTACAAATTGGACGCCGTTATTTCGTTATTCCCACAGGCGAGGCCTCGCTTTTTTTTGCGACTCTAATCAAGGCGCGAGAACGAAAATAGTGACTTCACGGTGTCGTGCCTCGTCACGTGCCCCTTCTGGCGAATAAACCGGGTCGTCTGATAAAAATAAAAATAAAACGGCCGCGTAACCGGAAGAGGGATAGGTGTGTGTATTACCCACCAGACCAGATGAGTAGACACGACGAGAGGGGGTTGCGCGGCCAAATGTGAAAAAAAAAGGAGGAAAATCGCCGAGCGAGAGGGAAGACACCGGCGCACGCGTTTGCGCGATAATTCACCGATGATTGAATATCGATAAATCGGAGTCAATGAACTCGATAGACCAATCTTATCGGCTCGAAACGGCGAGGGGGGGAAAGAAAACGCGGAAAATCGTCGGAAAAATCGGAGATATATTTACGACGGACAGCGTCGATTCGAGTTACGGAGATCGACGAGATAACATCGATCGGTCGGTAACAGGCGAAACGAGTGGAAAATTTGCTACGCGTATCGCGACCGTGTTAAATTCGCGATATAACCGTCTCGTGAATTACCGCGCGAAACGTGATTTACAGGGATCCCGGATAATCCAACTTTTATTAGAATTGCGTATCGAAAAACGACAATTAGAAGTCGGGGCTTTCTACATCTGATGGAATTCGCGCGGGGAGCACACGAGGCCCGTAAAAATTCCACTCTCGGCTCGAATCACTCGACCTCCTTGGATTCCACCGCTCATTTTTTTTTCTTCCTTGGCCTTTCTAACGGGTGTCCGGCGGAAAACCAGTTCGGATGACGTCACCCTTACGGAACCGGGAGCGAGGTTAATCTCTTTCGACGCCAACTTCGCGCTCTGTTCTCACGTTTTTGCGAGAAACGATCTCTTCGTTCTCGCGGAATTCACGCCTCGACTGACCTAGACCGAGACCTGAAATTCTTTATCGAGCGATTATCTCGAGAAAATTCGGAGATACGCGCTCTCTGCTCATTTTCCGGAGAGGCGATAAACGAGCGAGTAAAAGTCTTTGAGGAAATCGCGAGTTATTGGAAGTTGGCGTATGTAACGCGATTCTCGCGTGTAAGCTCGTCACGTGCGGCCCGTAACGTGGAAAGTTAATCGTGATTGCATTTTGTTCACGCGTCGTGAGCAAATATCGGTCTCGTTCAGGCTTTAAATACTCTCGGCCGAGGAAATCAAGGGAGGGAGACGCCGATCGATAAAGTTTTTAGCGGAATAGTTCCTCGGAAAGGCGAATCTCTTTCCGCGAACGTTGCAACACTCGAGGTTGTTTTGAGAAACGATCGGGAGGCAACGAGAGAGAAAGAGAGAGAGGTGGGCCAGTCGACAGTTGGCCGCCAGCTGGGCAGTGGGACCTCCGTGCCCCGAAGGTAGAGATATGACCGAGAAATAAAAAAACAAGAGGATATTCGCAACGGGACCGTTTGCACCTTGCATAGCCTCTGTTACACCTATCGGTTTTAGCATCTTTTACAAATTTTATTATCTCCTGATTATGATTTATCGTGTACATTATACTACGATCGTCTTAATCTTTGAAAAATATTCTACAAAACGGATATTGCTTAAATAAACTGTAGTTCAAAATGGTGGCTATTCAACGCTCGAAATTCTGCCGAGTTTCTCGATAAAATTGAATGTACACAGGTACGCGTCATCGAGCATCTCGAATGAATTACGTCAGCGAATCTCTTCAACGTAACCCGTCCTCACGATCTTCGTTATTTAATAATCCTTTTTTCTCACTCGATGACTCCTCGCGAGCCCCACAATGACTGAATTCAAAAGAAAACGTACGAGCTTGGCTAATTACACGTTTAAACTCTCACGAAACGGCGTTCGCGTGACTAATAACGCGTCTATTTACCGCACTCTGTCATATTGTGCGAAATTCTCCTCGTCTATCCCCGACGACGAGAAGAAAAAGCGACAAATAAAGAGAACGCTAGGTGCCATAAGAGCGGTTCGTTTATCGGCCATAACGGAGATTTTATTTTCCAATTAAAATGCTAATGCCGACGGGAACGCGCGTTTTCGCGATGAACTTTGACGCGCGTTCATTATCGAACGGGGCTGCATTGGACGGATATGGGAAAACGTACGATTTCCTACTTCTCTGTCTCCGAATGGGTATTTTTTCCCACAAAAATAGCGAACAAATCCCGCGATAAAACGAGGAACGAGTTGCGCGAAACCGGAAATTTGTTTTTTTTTTTTCACGGCAGAAAGAAATAGAAAAAGATCATCCGTGGGGAATCACTCGGGTTATTTTCACGTGCATCGTTGCAGCGAACTGCTGTGCGAACTCATCCCCCTCCCTGCCACCCCTCCGGGGCTTTACCGGATAACAGTGGTCTCGCCCTCTCGCCACCGAAGTGGTCATCGGTCCGATCAACAAGTGGCTCATGATTTTGTCAGCGGTCGACCGATGCGTGTTCGGTGTACCGCCGAAGTATCGAACTTTTCGAGATTCTAGTCGGCTTTCAACGTTCCCGATTAACGCGAGCTTCCTTCGTACTTTTCGGCTGAAAAAATATTGACTCCTTTTCGGGGTGCACCGGCTATTTTCGCACGGCAAATTATCGCAATATTTACGCACAGTATTTGCGCAGTCGATAAATAAATTTTCCCCGAGTTTCCAGAAGTTTTAAGAGTAACGAGTATATACACCAAAGCCGATAAGAAAACTCATTAACGAAATTTACATTAACGATAGAAGTTGAGTTGAATTTCTTCGAACGATGAAGATGAGTTTGCGCCAATTAAAAAGAAAGGACGAAACTTAAATTACAGTAACGATAGCGACGTAGAACAATTTTTTTACTAACAGTTTATAAGAAATTTTTATTTTTGTTATTTTTTCATCGTTACGCACAAGTCGATGTATCGTCGATGACTCGTCTATGTATAATTAATACCACTAAAAAGATTAATCACAGGTTTCCAATGCGTTCTCTACGATTAATTTCTTCGAAAACTACAATGCTTCATAAATCACGGCGTCGTGACTAAGCCCGATTAGAATTCTCAAAAATGATTTTCTAATTGTCTATTGTTAATTGTCGATATAATTCTACCGTCAATGACACACGTCCATTCCGCTCGACCGCGAACGATCCATCACCGATAGTTCATTTCCATTTTCGGTACACACCCACCGCTCTGTGTGTGTATTTTTCCACTAAAAAGTTAACGCGGAAAACAAAACGTCGATACTCGACGGGAATCGTGAATAGAGCGAGGCGCGAAACATCGAGCTCGCGTGTTGTACGGCGTATTTGTCGGGAGGGTAAAAGCGCGAATTTCGACACCCGAGCTCGCCGAGCCGCGGGTTACCGCTGGAAAATATTTTCGGCTGGGAAATATAAATCGATGGGTTGCGAGTGGCCCCGGAGGCGATGGAGTCATCGGGGGTGCAACAAGTGTCCATGATTTGCCTGGCGATTCGAAAAGAGAGATGGAATTGTTCGAACGAGCGACTGCAGTTTTAAAGGGGGAGAGAGAAAGAGAGAGAGATGGAAATTAATAACCGAGCGACTCGTTCGACTGCATACGGATCGATAACGAGAGGGATTTGGTAATTGCGCGTCATGAATCACGATACAGCCAACGGGAGGGAAAAATACGATACTCGCTCGTTGGAACGAAAAACGCGAACGAGCTGCACGTGTCAATCGAGCTGCAAGACCTTTTTATCTACACCAAAGGAAATTAATAGTCCGATATTTTTATTTATTACGTCAAACTCAAACTATCAAGTTTCTCTGAATGCAAGAAAGAAAATCGATCCCTCTTTAATTAGATTCGCACGAATTATTCGAGTGGATAAATTTTTAATTATAGAACTCCGGATAATTCCCCCATCGATATATTCTTGACGAAAACTCAGAAAGCGAGATAAAAATTACACCAAGCGATCGAAATTATTTAACCTTTCGCCGGTACAAAGGGCCGAGATTATCGGGATACGCGATTTTCAATTAAGAGGCAAACACTCGCGATGAATTTTTCCTCTTTCCTAGATTCGAATCGTTTATAGTATCGATTGTTCGAAACATTTCGCCGGACTCGTCCGTTACGCGCGAGCGAATCGGCCGACCTTTTGCCGATTCGCTTCCATATTGCGAATAACGTCGATAACGATCTCGTCGATGTAAGAATCACTCGCGGGCGATATCGCGTTACGGCGCTTTACACGATCTCGCGCGCGGGGGCCGTTAATAATTCACGCGGAGAGCGCTGCCCGCAACGATTTCGCAAACGCGAATTGCATCCAGTCGAATCTATCTAGACGATAATTAATTACCGACAAAATCCCGCGTTAACCCCTTCCGCGGTGATAACTCCATTTCGCAAGACGCACGCGAATAACTTAACCTTATCGATTCCCGGCCTTTGAAACGCGCGATATTGTTGGGAATTTTAATCGAAAAATTAGTAGGCGTGGGAGGATTTTTCTCGAATTTATCGAACGCGGAATCATTTTTCATCCAGCCCCGGCGACGGTGATAAATCTTTATTTATCATCGTTGACGACGTTAATGAAATTGATAACGTAAATGCGAAACGGGAACGTTATTCTGTATAATTTGATCTACGGGCGAAACTCGTAAATTGAATTTTATATCAGGCTTTGTCTTATTCCAGATGTGTTTGCTGAAATACAATACAATTTACGATACATAGAGAGTACGAGAAAAAAATTGTTCGCAAATCCGATCTAGATAAACCAACTATAATCGACGTTTCTGGTGAGTTTCTATCTCTGTGCGTTCAACCCCAGGATCGGGCCGGTTGGTGTTATTGCGAGCTCAAAACGAGCCCCTTTCAGTTGCCCGCGCTCGCCTCTCGCCACTCCACAAAAACACACACGGACGCGATCGCTACACCCGAGGAAAACGTAAACTTTGTTTTAATCCCCGGCAGCCTCCACCCCACTCGATCAATGTCCATTGTCGACACTGTCTCGTCTTTGTGACTCTCGCTGCCCTTTGACACGCGATACCTCGCTGTACCTCGAGAGGAACGCGAACTCTGGCGAAAAAACCGCTCGAGAGGTATTACTCCGTATATAATAACGATAATGGCTCGTTTCTCAACGTCACGCTAATTCGAAGAGAGATCGGCCCTTCGGCATTGAGATATCACACGCTCTCTCTTTCTCTCGGTTTATAAATCAGCTACGGTTTAACAATCGACCGGGAAATGTCGGGGATATCGGCTGTTGTGAATCGAATTTTGTAAAAATTCTCTTGAAATGCGAAAAATTCGATAAAATAGAAAAATATAATAATGTAAGTCTTTTACGTTAACCCCGCCATTTTCAAAGTTTTCTAAAATGAAAATTGTGCTTTATTGTGCTTGACTTGTGCTATTATGTACCATTAAAATAATTTAAGCTCTTAGAGCAGGCGTAATCAAACAAAAAAAGTTCTGAAAGAACAGAGCTATTTTCAAGAAAATTATTTTTTTAATTACTCCTAAAATAACGCAGATAAATATAAACAAGTTGAGCACAAATCAGCACAATCTTTGTTTTTTAAAAATTCGAAAATGGCGGGGCTAACGTAGAAGACGTTAATAACGTGGAATAAACGAGAAGCGTATACATTCAACCGAGCTTGCAATAAATGAGGTTTTTACTGTATCGCGAATGAAAAGTAGTTTCTAGTGTAGCGGAAAATATTGATATCCCCTCTGAAACCTCTGGTGATGAAATTGAAATTTCGACTCTGCGAGAGGAAGATAAAAGAGAAAAGAGAGAGAGAGAGAGAGAGAGAGAGAGAGGGAGAGAGGTTCTCAGCGGCACTCGCGAAAGAGTACCTATGCGCAAACGTGCATATTATTGTCTCTCCTCCGCTCGTCTCCAACGTTTCTCCGTCTTTCGCCTCGCCGCGGGGGTCGTTGAACCCGCTCGGGCGTCGACGCGCGATGCTATCTATAGGTATACACAACTCGTCCGTAACCGAAAGGGCCAACGTCGATTTTCCGCCAGCCCACTTCATCCTCGCTCGCGAAAAATAAAGACTCGATTATTCGCGCCGTCACGTGGTGTGCCTTACGGAAATGGAACGATTAAACGTTATTATTTTTCATCAGTCGAAATGAGCCTGGCCTCACGGACGCAAATTGTATCAAACGATTATTGGATAACGAGCTCGTCGAATTGCCCTCTCTATGTGCGTTTCTCTTCTCTCGCTAGTTCACGCCGGAATTGCGTCGAATACGTCTTGCGGATTGTTCGCTGGTTCTACTTTTTGTTTTCGAACTTCGACGAATTTCAAGATTAATCCCCGTGCGATAAAGCGGAAGAAAATCCGTTTGAGAATTCGCAGAGTGTGAATTTCGGTCGGGGATTGCAATAACAAATCGGCCACGCGGACCGATTCCGGTGGCGAGAGACGCGACAATTAAGGCAATTTGTAAACAAAGTGCGTTTAACTCGGTCCGTCCGGCGGTAGAGTGACGCGCGGTCGCGGTCACCGGAGCGTCCAGTGGAACTCATCCGATTCTCGTCAGACGCGATATCTCCCTCTCGCTAATACACGCGCTATATCCAACTCTCTCGCTCTCGCAATTACGATTCCAATTAAAAAGCTATTAATCAGAGATTTGCATCCGGCTTACATTGCGACGCCCAATAATTGCGGAATGGAAATCGAACGGAATTTCAGTGTTCGTTTGATTTTTCTCCCATTCTCTCTGTCCTTTTCTTCGCGTTATTCGTTCTCCCAGTCTCGATTGATCGCGAGGGACGAGCAATTATTCGCCGACAGGAAATTATTGTTTCGACGTCTTCTCGAACGCGGAAAGAGAAACTTTTTTAGGAGCACCCGAGTATTTGCTAATTTCGCACCCTGGAATGCGAAATGGCAGTGGATGGATGAGGTCGGTGCGTTGCGAAATTGATTTTCGCGCCGAGGGAATTCTCGAGATGTGTCCGAGGCAGGAGTAGCAAGAACAACCTAATTACTCCTTCCTACCTTTTCGCCCCTAATTTCCCTTCATTCTTTCTGCGTTTGTACCCAGAAAATGATTTACTACAAATTGATTCGATACAAAGAGCCATTCGTCCGCTTCGCGTTCGAGTCGCCAGTAATTTTCATCAATTGCATATTAAAGCCACTGGGATGTGTTTTGCAATCATCAGAGAATACACGTTCGGATTTAGATTCGTTTTGCGAACAGAGAGACGCGAAACACAATCACCGCAACCTCTGAGGACCACGTTAAATTCGGAGATGTGTTTCTATATAATTACCGGAGGTATTAATTCAATAGAAACGGAAGCTCTCGCGCGCATTTCAATTTCTAAACCCTCCTCGCGAGAATCTCGCGTACCCATCGTGCTCGTTACGCGACCGATTTCGGGGAATCCGCAGATTTCTGGGACAGATCGACGGAAGGGAAAAGAAAACGTTCGGCAGGGCGAGCCCATTAAAGAGGCTCGAGAATTAAGGTTAGAGGTGGGGAGCGTATAGTGCGGGTTAAAAAGTAAATTAGCATCGTTAGTGGATAACTAGTGCCAATTAGTGTGGCAATACGAGTACGCGTTGTGTCTCTCTCCGTCTCCGTCTTTTTTCCGGCGCTATAACGACGTAGCAATCGTAATTTATGCGCGAGTTTGAGTCGGTGGGAGTAACGATTACCGGGAGTAAATGAGTCTGGGCCCTCGCTTAACTGGCCCAAGACGTCGCAAATCATCTTTCTTCGTACCTTTCTCTCTCTCTCTTCGCCTCAATCTCCATTTCACTCCACCCAACGAAACCAATTCGTCTCGAAATTGGATACACCTCGAAAAATATCAAACCGAGTTCACTCGTAATTTTTCGCACTTTATCGTACGACGTTGCGCGTAAACACGATCTCTTTCGTATTTTTATCTCGTCTAAGTCTAGTTTTGTATTTTTCGACTCGCTAACGACATAGTTCGCGTTGCGAAACGCTAACCGGGTTTCTCGTTACAAACGAATTTGCAAAACGAGCGCGTAAACATACGGAATCTTGGGAAATCTCGAGAGATACATTGAAACATATTACGTTATCAAATCCTAAACGATGCGTCCGGATGGCATTTCGCCTCGTTACGATTCGAAGAGCGATCTTTATCTCTTCGTCGATCGTTCTGCTCTCTCGCTCGCTCCGGGGCAACCCGGGGCAATTAACAAATCCGGAAGAGTGGCATCGAGCTCGTAAAAAAGATTATTCCCCTCCAGCGAAAACTTCCAAAGCCCGCTGGAATATCATGAATACGTATACGATTCGCATAATTCCGGCGTTACTATGTAAAAAAGGCGAGACTGCGCGTAATTCGAGTGGCGATCTTTGCATATTTTCGACGTTAACTCGCTAGCGCACGGCCGATTAGCGCGGATGGCCCGAGAATCGTTTTTATTTTTCTCCTGTAGGGTGTTCGCAGCGAGCCAGACGTTTACCGGTTCGCGGGAGTGAAAATTTGGTCGAGTTCTCTCGATTTCGTGTAATTCGACAACGCAAGGTGAGAGAGCATTAGTACCTACTCGATTATGTAATAAAATTGAATAACGAGAATATTTCTGTTTATTGCTAATTCACAATTTTCAATTACCATTCGGTATTTACAGACATTGATTTGAAAAATACCGAAGGTAAGTGCTAGTACCCTTACCTTATCTTTTACCGGATATTTATCACTGTCCATTATTTAGCTTCGGTTATCCTTATCACTCCATGACAATAATTTCGCTTTCGCTGCGCGAATTTTTGATAAATCATCGTGAATCGGCCGATTCAATCGCCATTTGAAAAGCCGTCTCTCGACTTCGGTTTTCTTAATTTCCATCAAGCGGACAATGTCGACGGTATGCGTTTCACGGGGTTAGAGGTCAACTGTGAATTCAAGGCTACACTCGGCTCAGTGGGCATAGTTATGCGGCGATTCGCTCACAATGGCGCGATACATCTCTCCCCTTCTCCTTCTCTCAAAACGCGCGTGTACGAAATACCGTCCGCGCGTGTATATCTGCATTTTCAAATATCCATAACTCACGATTAAAACACACACGCGCCCGTACACGTGTACGAGTACAAATAAGTGAGGAGAGAAAATTCGAAACGCGCAAAGGCGAATTTCATCCTCGGGAATGCCATTAAAATCGAATTTTCGGCTCGAATTTATTAGCGCGCGATATGGAAAAAAATCCGCGAATTTATCGTCGACCTCCCGTGAAATCTTATCGCGCCGTGGGGGCCAGTCGGGCGTGGGGAGACGGGGTTAAAAATTCATTTCCGATATCGCGAAAATAGTCGCGGAGGTTTAATATACGGAATCGGGTTTTAAGCCGCGTGATTTATCGCGTCTCTCGTTCGTGAAACACAGAAGAAGGAGCGGGGGGAGAGAACGTTAATTCATAACCGACGTATCGGCAGCGAGCGCGTGACCAATCGCAAATTGTCGAATAAAAATTCAAAGATAGCAGAGAAGTTTTTTCCATTACCCTCATTCGATACCGAAACGAGTTATTTTTAGCGATTAATCTCGACAGTCGTAGAGAATATTTAAAATTGCCGAGTCGAAGGGAACGAGAATGAGAAAGAGAGAGAGAGAGAGAGAGAATACCTTATCTCGAATTTCCGACATTAACGATTAATCTTAATAAGAAGTTTAATTCGTACTGGCAGGAACGAAGATTGCCGTCGGCTAATAATAGCGTCAATTTGAGCAATCTGCATCGAATGTAGCGGATCTACATACGCGGCCAATGAATCACTTTTCCTATTAAGAATGGAGTGCCGAGTTCGATAACAAATTGATGACTACGCCGCTCGTTTGGATCATTACTTCTTTTCAATACAGATCGAACAAAAGTCCCTACGAGATTCGTCGAAAACAAAAATAGAACCGTAATTTCGATAAATTGGCAATTTTTAATTAGCAAAGTACGCGAGCGGTGCGAACCTAATGAAACGAGAAAATAGGAGAGCGACGTTACTTCGTTAACCCCGGCGGCGTTTGCTCCGACGAATGAAATTTTGATCGCCGGTGTCGCACAATTGCCGCCCGAGCGATGTGTGCGTATATGTATGTATACTCTCTGTGAAAGGAAATTAATTGTCAATGTATGACGAAACTTAATTAGTAATCAAGCATGTACCGACTCTGTTTCAATCTCGAAAATAACTATTTGAATCAAAGTTTCCGTCTATCTACCTATCCATCCTGTCCTCTCTCCCTCCTCCTCTCCGGCTGTGATAATACATTAACTGAATTCATTCATCAAGACGACAGCGAGCTCGACGAGAAACTTAAACTCGTCAGGATTCTGAGTTTTAAAAAATTCCATCTCGTGAATCAGCTGATATCTACATTTTATGCAATTTTACTTCGAGTTTTCCAAGACGAACGTCATACCGCCCCTTTTTTCTTCTCTCCCTCTCTCTCTCTCTCCACTGTCGTGCCAAAAAGTATCGGGACGAATTTATCGCAACCATATTTCCTTCTTGGGTACACCGCGGCGAAACTTTAACGGCGACGAACTTCTCCAACTTTCCGGCCATACGTCACGCGAGCAAGGAAAAGAGAGAGAGAGAGAGAGAGAGAGAGAAAACGTTCCTGATAATTCTCAAGTTTTGCGAGGGATATTTGCTTTTGCATGAAGAAATCGTGGAAACGCGACACAATTAATTTCATTCAAGGAATTTTATCTCAGATAATTTATCTGAAATACACGACTAATCTACTAAAATCAATCTAATATAACGTACCTCGTTAATTTATTCTATTTCGGTATATTCATTATTTATAATCCGTTATCTACTGCGTCATTATCGGTTATCTATATTGATTATGTATTTTGCTTCGTAATCTATTTATCTAAACGAACCCGTCGGTTCGTAGAACCAAACGCGCGCCCCCGTTTCCTCTTTTTTTTTCGACTATTGACCTCGACACAGAACGAAAACCACGTGCGAAGTGAACCCAACTCTAATGAAATCGTTCGGGGTCGTTTACTCAAGGAAGGAAACAGAAATTGCTCCCTGGCAATTAAGGCTTCCTCGTTTCTTCGACTTGCACAATAAACTCTTTCTCGAATGGATGAATCAGTCGCGATATACTTTTCATCCGGATTGCGTCATCGCCCGAACGGCATTTAGAATTTAAACGAATACAGAGTAATCAAATCTGACTTAATAACACGGCAATTACAACTTTCGTCATCCCGTAAGGACAAAATTCGTCGAAGCCTTGCGAGTAATTTCGAGAGACCGAGGGGGAGAGACCAAGTGCATCAATTTTCATCCTAAACCACTTTTCGTGCTGGAGGAAGAGAGAGAACGCGCTCTGGGTGCAATTAAGCAACGATGAGTGCACAATGAAACTAATTGCGCGTCATTGTGACACACGTGAATTGCCATTCGAAAACGAGAACTATACGTTATAAAGTATATACGTGTACACGAGAGTTTAAGGGAGTTACGAATTGGACTATTTTCCCTTTCTTGAGCTAAGCGAGAGACCATTGAGTCGTTGAATTACGAGAGTGTGTTTGATCATGGAAAGAGCTCGGTGAAAGCGTCTTGAATTCGTTTCCACCGCGAAAGAAAAAGAAAAAAAAAAGAAAAACACATAGTCGAGAGGCACTCATACTCGGCATCTGTTTTAATTAATCGAATTGTTCCACTTTCTAATCCAGTCGTGACACAAAACGTCAAATCGAGTGCACCACCGCTGAGCATGATTAATGAATGCACACGCAGAGAGCGAGCGCGCGCGCGAGAGAGAAAGACGATTAGCGAAATTAACCCCACTATTTCTCTCCGGTGCGGATCGAGCCGATCGATCTTGAGATATTACACTCGAGAGGCTAAATTTATATCGACGTTTATTATCCGCAGGACAAAACGAGAGTCTCAAGACTCGGAAAATTCAATAAATAACCGTTATCCGTAGCACAAAGTTTGGCCCTTTAAAATTTCACGAGTCGACTTATGGGCGAGACCGCCTACACAGAGACCGGTGAGTATACACAAAGATTCGTGCACACTCGCCTTCACCCTGTATAGATACGTGTGCACACGATCCATATCGCGGAGTGGGCAATTACGAAGTTACCCCGTGTGGACCGAAAACTTTTCCGCAAATCCACTCACTTATTAATTGCCATTCTGTAATATCGTCCGCGACGTTATATAACTCGTATAAACTGCTTGTGTATAACGCGAGCCCCGGTACGCGAAGACCAAAGGGACCGGCAATAATGGAAGGCGTCTTTTCTTGGTGATATATATGTTCCTGGATTAATTCGCTGTTTGAATTGAATCTGATTGAGAATCGAGATTCCTGTATTTCTATGTATATGAAGTGTCCATATCTTTTTAAAATACTCTTAAGCAACGGAAAAACACACTTATGAAATAATTTTTGACCAAGTTGGTCAAAAATTGCCAAATGGTCAAAAATTATTTCATAAATGTGTTTTTCCGATGTTTAAGTGTATTTTAAAAAGATATGTGAACTTGTTTTGTGAAAAAAATTTTTTTCGAAATATCGTTGGACTCCAAAGATGGAAACTTCAGATACCCTAGAAAAGATTGCCAGTGCTAACAAAACGGCCAACGAT
>NCVS01000256.1:0-15653 GCA_003055095.1 Goniozus legneri
TTATGCACAGAGTACATTTTAAAAAAAGTTTGATACTATGTTTTCTTCATCAAAATTCGGAATTGTTCATTCAATGGACAATCGTTGATTTTGTATCATTCTGAATCAAAAAAATCACTTTTATTACTGTACACAGTACGCTGAATCAAATTCTTGTGGAGACACGAGACTGTTTGTCTCGTTACAAAAAGGAATGAAATCAATCCCCCCTCCTCACCCCCTCAATACACTCTTAGTGTTAAGACCTGTGACTAATACATTAATGTTTCCCATTCTTTGCTCCCCCACCCACCTCTTTCCTAACCCTTAAGGATTAGCCTTAAGCCTTAAGGCTTTCGTTAACCTCCCACCTCTCTCCCCACTATCGTTGAAGCTTTCAAAATTTTCTGTTGCGAAAGTATTGAGATCAATTAGTTGCCAAATATTTATACATATTATATCCTCCTACTTTCTCCTTACTCTTATGGTTCTCGTTAATGATCCCCTCTCTTCCCTCTCTCTCTCTCTCTCTCTCTCTCTCCTCAGTCTCTACACTTTCAAAATTTTCCGTTGCGAGAGAATTGAACATTTTTTGATAAAATCCGTAAAAGCACGTTGATAAAATCTGTAAAAGCGCGTTGATCCGGCTCGAAGGACCAAAAAATGTTTATGAAATAACTCAAAACTGGTTCGATGTAATATAACCGAAAACCTTGTAAAATAAGCGGCAGAAAAAACAAAAGAAAGGAAAACCGGAAGGTAACCAAAAGGAAAATCGTAAAATAGAGTGCCACGTTTTAAGTGACGATGGATAGCCAGGGAAAAGAGATTAAAGGAAACCGCAAAGTAGAAATCCGTTGATAGTGCGTAAGCACAAGTAGCCGAATCAATAATTTATCAAGTGGAACAAACCAAAAACTCCGAATCCGGAATATTACGAATAGTAATATAGAGAGATCAGAAAATGCGTCCGACAACTATGGGTCTTCTGCTAAAAGTGAACCAAGTTCGAGGAAACATAACAATGTTTCCTCGAATTCAAACCGATACTACCGAGAGATCAAAACATCAACACGGAGCTTCCGTGTTGACAACCGATATTGCTCCGAATCCTGAAAATTATCTTTCCGATAATTTTCAAAGTGTTCGGGTCATTTTTCGCCGATCGTCATCGGTTCGGCGTTGACTCGCTTCTTTCATCTTCTCCGTTTCTCCCTTGTGGAAAAACGGAGTTTAAACGACCCCGAGAGAGAGTGGGGGATCGTGTCGGAGGTCAACTGTCAGTTGACTCTGGGACGCCGGAGTGTGAGGAGGTAGGAGAGGGCCCATGGCCCGTTTATCATCTGTCTCTCTTTCTCTCTCTCTCTCTCTCTCTCTCTGCTGAGGAGGGGAGAAAATCCGATGCGTGAAAATCCGCCGAATGCCGTGAAAAACAAGCGTACAATGTTCGGCTGTAGCCAAGGCCGAACATTGACCCGCACCGAACTTGTACCGGCGCGCTAGAGAGAGAGAGAGAGAGAGAGAGCGATATCAACACGCTCTCTCAGCTGATCGGACTTAACGTTAAATTGCCGATCTATGTAAACCGCCGGGAGGAACAAGGATAGAGAATATATTCCGAACATAGAATATATTCTCAACCGAATTTAAAAACCAATTTAATTTTTATGTTCATTCTTGAACAGCTCGAATCCGAGCCGCCGTAGCGGAATGCGTGACAACTCACTTTGTGATGTAGTAATTTATTCTAATCTATTTTTTTTTGTTTCTGTACAAATAAAAGGCGTCATTATGACAATCAGGCCATAAACGGGCCGTTGCGAACCTAAATTGTTAAATGCGCAGGTGCGTGAGGTACGTTCGGTAATAAGAACGTAACCAATAAGGTGTTGTGTTGTGCGTGTGTGTGTGTGCAGTTGAAAAAAAGAAATTTTAGCGTCCGGGACGGACTTGGGTCAGGAATGGCCGAACTGTAACGTGTGTGTGTGTGTGTGCGTGAATGAGAGAGAGAGTGTATGTATGTATTGTCGCGCGTGACTGCGCGTGTCGCTTGACCGCCCGTAGATGTGCGGAGGTTCAGGTTTGAATTTGAACGAGCAGTCATAAGCGAAATAAAGGAACGATAATACCGAAATCGAGTCAAGTGATTTGAGGTCCTTCAACTGTCCTAACTAAGTAAAATCATTCTAACAGATTGGTTTGGTTTTATAGCGGTTTGAAATTTTAGTGTCAAACTGCTACAATAAGCCAAACGTGTCGTTTTCCGCTTGCGTCACCGGGTAGACTCGGGAGCGCGCAAGAGCCGGGTTCGATCCCGAGAGCCAACAATTTTTTTTTTACATTAATGATTAAAATTGATTTTTTTTTCAATTTTAATCTTTAAATATCGTTAGAGTTAAACTTAAATAATTTTTAAGTAATTATTTGGATTTTTTTTGTTTCCCTTTCGATCGGGGGGAAGGAAAAATCAATTTATTGATATCCAGTTGGCCGTCCAACTGGATTATGTGGGACTCATTAAAAAATAATACCCACTAAAAAACCTCCCGCTGGAAAAAAAATCAAATTCTCACATACACAGATGTGGTAAAAAAAATTAATATTTAATCGAATCGCCGTGATTCCGAACAATCGATTGACACCGTGAAGGCATGCTACTAATCGCGTTACTAATGAAATTTTGAGGTATTGCCTCCCACTCGGCCAAAACGAATGCTTCTAGTTCATCTAGAGTGGAAGGCTGCGGAGAACGCGCGCGAATCCGCGATTTTAAAATTACCCAGATGTTTTCAATCGGATTTAAATCTGAGCTGCAAGCTGGCCACACTTCCCTCGTGACGTCGTTTTCGGCAAGAAAATTAGTAACAATTCGCACCCAGTGTGCCGCTGCATTATCAACTACAAAGATAAAATTTCTCCCGACGCGTTGCGCATGTTGTAAAACAACAGGGCGCAAAATTTCTTCTAAATAAACTTAAGCATTTACGATCTGGTTTCTAAAAATTTTATTTTCCGTACGTGACTCTGACATTATTCCGGCCCAGACCGTAATAGATTGCCGATTATTCGCACGATTGCGAATAATGTTCTGCGGATCGAAGCGCGTTCCAATTTGTCTATAAACATGACTTCGCGCAACACTATTTAATTCAATTTTAGCTTCGTCCGAGAACATAACACATTTCCATTGGTCTTGAGACCAATGAATATGGTCATTGGCATACGTAACGCAAGCAAGTTTATGACACGGGGTTAAAAACGACTTCACGGCGGCTCGATATGCTCGAAATCAGACTTCGACGAGACGTCGCTTAACGGTAAATCGCGAAATAGGTAGCTCGTTGACAGAAGCTACTTGAGACGCAGTTTGATGGGGGTTCTTCCGAATTGAACGCTGAAGCTGCCTATCTTCGCGATCGGTTGTAGCGCGAGGTCGGCCTCCACTACTCCGATATCTAACAACATGCGGTTTTCGCAACACCGGTTTCAACTGCAATTTGCCGTTGCGATTAACCTTCTTCGAACATCGCGATTACCCATCTCATGTCTTCTTCTGACACACGAGCCATTATTATAAAGTAATTAAAAAAATAATGAATGATTTTAATTAAATTGATTATGCAAAAATGCTACTCGCTTGATCGATCCACTTGACGCTTTGGAACAGAATTGATCGACGTTTCATTCGATCCCGGAAAAAAACAATAGACGAATACACACATTATAAAATTTACGCGAGAACTGTTTTTAACACACACTACGTTGAAACGGAGTCCGGAGAACTCCGTGTTTGTTTACTTTTTTATAGGCTTGTGTGTTAGAAACCTAGTTCTCGTATTAATGGTTGCAACTTGTATCACTTGCACTTGTTGCACTTGTTGTTGTTGTGCATCCATGTATCGTTTTCCTTTTCGCGAAAGAGTGAAACGTTGATTATGTACTCTTATTCCAAAACTTGAAATGGATTGATAAAGTGACGTTATTCCACGTTTTATTTTATTTTAATTTTTAATTGGGAGAAATTGAGTTTTTTTCCAGCAGGAGTTTTTTTAGTGGATATTATTTTTTAATGAGTCCCACATAATCCAGTTGGACGGCCAAGTGGATATCAATAAATTGATTTTTCCTTCCCCCCGATCGAAAGGGAAACAAAAAAAAATCCAAATAATTACTTAAAAATTATTTAAGTTCAATCGTTAAAAACTCTAACGACATTTAAAGATTAAAATTGAAAAAAAATCAATTTTAATCATTAATGTAAAAAAAAAAAATTGTTGGCTCTCGGGATCGAACCCGGCTCTTGCGCGCTCCCGAGTCTACCCGGTGACGCAAGCGGAAAACGACACGTTTGGCTTATTGTAGCGGTTTGACACGAAAATTTCAAACCGCTATGAAACCAAACCAATCGTTGTATTTTAATTTCAAAAATTAAAAAAAAAATTAGACGAAAAATTTTCTTGAAAGCCTAGCGTCCAATGTACACCTAAATTATCTCCCGTAATTAAGCCTAAAGAAAAATATATCTTTTTGGCAACAGAAGAGTTTACAATTGTTAAACCATATTGTTCTAAGTATTGAAGTTCTTGAATCACTCGATCAAAAATTATTTGTCTCGATACAATTTTTTTATCTGATGGATTAAACAATTGACAAAGAAAAATATTTTCTAATTTCGATCGATACCTACCAGGTAAAGATCCAACAGATAAGTAAATTGCACCACATTTATTTAACCCTTTGTGACTTCCAATAGGACTGTTTGGCTAATATTCGTCAAAATATAATTATAGTAGAAATACAAAGACAAAATCCGAGGTTGTGGTTCTTCAGCAACAAGATTCCTTTGACTCTTTCTTTGTCACCCTGGTCGTCGTGAAGGTATTAAATAATGTAATAGTGACAATAAAATGCCTGCTTTTAAATCTATGACGTAAAAAAAATACAATTATTAATTAATGTTTAGTTAAATAATTTGGCAATTGAAACATTTTTCATTAATTACTTGAATCATTCGTTTCAGCTGCAGTCGCAATTCTAAATCCTGCCGATCCTTGATCACTACTTGATTAATTTCTTCCGTGAGATGATCAGTTGCGAACTCCCAAGTATCTTTTAATTTGCTGACTGCAAGAGGGTGTAATTTCGCAAAATCGCTTTCAAACTAAAATGAAACACAAATTCCCAGGCAGAAAATTATCGGGGAAATACTAGACTAGCTAGATTCAGCCTAGTGGCTAGCTAGTTGTTTGACATATGCGCGCGCAATAATACGGTAAAACAAGCTAATGGCTAGCTAGTTGTTTAAGATATGCGCGCGCAATAATACAGTACAACAAACTAATGGCTAGTTAGTTGTTCGAGCTACATGTATTGAAAAGATGTTACTGTCTTTGTCGCTTTTCCCTCGTACCGAATACGGCTCAACGTTTGCCCTTGAAGTCATATCGGCTCCACTTTGTCGATCTTATTATGATAAATTCGGTTACAAACTAGTGCTGTATTTTTAAATTATTATATCAACAAGTTCAAGTGCAATATGGATGACTTAAATCGTGACAGGAAACGCAAGATATCATCACAACGCGTAAAAAGATTTCGTGAATTTAAAAAACTCAAAATAGAGTTAAAGAAATCCAATGCAAGTAAAGATATTAATAAACGCCCAAATACTAGTACTGAAAGTACTCAAGAAGCTTCTTCATCCGCAAAAGTTTTTTTTAGAATCGAATGACAATGACATTGATGATCAGGTCCAAAACAGCAGTGATTTTTTCATAAATAGTGACAATGACCATTTAACCGAATCCGATCAAACATCGGTTGAAGATTCAGAATGTGATGAAATAATTAAAGGAAATATAAATCTCGAAGTTGAGCAAATTCATGAGTGGGCAATAACAAATAAAGTTCCTCATGCACATCTTAATTCGCTACTAAAAATTTTGAGACAACGACTATTACCAGAGTTACCGTTATCGGCTATAACATTCTTGGAAACTAATAAAATTGAATATAACATTGAAGAAATGGAGGATACGGATGGCTCATCAGATAAATTCGCGTATATTGGGATTACGGCTCTCATTAATGTTCCCCTATCTTCCCTCTTTCTTTCCTCTCTTTCTCTCCCCTCAGTCTCAACACTCAAAATTTTCCATTTCGAAAGAATTGAGATCAATTATTTCGCCAAATACCCAAATTTCATATAAAATTAATAACCTGATTTCTAAAAATTTGGGCAGCTGAAGAGATGAGATCAATTTTTTCGCAACGGGAAATTTTGCGTCTTGAGACTGAGGGGAGAGAAAGAGGAAAGAAAGAGAGAAGACAGGGGTACATTGATGAGAGCCGTAAGAGTAAGGACAGAGGAGGAAGATCTAATATGTATAAATATTTGGCAAATAAGTGATCTCAATTCTTTCGCAACGGAAAATTTTGAAAACTTCAACGACAGTGGGGAGAGAGAGGGAAGGGTAACGAAAGCCCTAGGGGTTAGGAAAAAGTTGGGTGGGGGTGCAAAGAGTGGGAAACATTAATGTATTTGTCACAGGTCTTAACACTAAGAGTGTATTGAGAGGGCAGGGGAGGGGGGATTGATTTAATTCCTTTTTGTAACGAGACGAATAGTCTCGTATCTCCACTAGAATTTGATTAGCCTACTGTGTACCGTGAACGTAATAATTGTGAATAATGTGATTCAGAATGATGAAAGATCAAAGATTGTCCATTGAATGAACATTTGCGAGTTTTAGTGAAGAAAACAGAGTCAAACATTTTTATATCGTATCCTATGCATTAATTGAATGGTTAAAAGAATGAATCAATGAGACTTGATCTTCTTTCATGTTCATAATCCAAAATGATAAACTTATCATCAATAATTTATTTGTGAATTTTCTAGTGCGAATTGAACTAGGAAATCATACTTAAATGCACATTGAAATAAGATCTCGTATATATACTCATTCTCGTGCAAGGATAAAAGCACTCATTTCCAGGACAAAAAATTTAGCAAATAGTCATTCAATCGTGATCAAAGAAGGCGTTTTGCACTGACTGTAATTTATTTTTTGAATAATTCAACTAACAAATTGAATTACCTGTAAAATGAAAAGATTGTTTCACGTAGTTTTTTTTTTATTTTTCCGCGGATTCGATATTAAAGCATATCATTGTTCAAAAAACCAAAAATTGGAGTTCCGCAGATGATTCGATTCTTTCCGGGATGAATCAAATATTTAATATTATTCAGATACCTATTGAAATTTTGAACAAATGGATCGGCCTTTGATATTGAATAAAAATATTCTTGGAGTTATCATTCGATAGGAATCAGTTAGAGGGTTGAAATTTGTATGAAAAAGTTCTATTCGACATACACTATAAAATCTGGTTTTAGAAAATAGTCTATCTTATTTGAAAGTCATATCGGACTTAGACACGAAATTGCAAGAAATTAGCATAATTTTGAATGAACGTTTTGCATTATTGAAATTCTCATGAAGTGTTTTCTTGCAGCTTCCATTAATACTATTCGATTCGTTATTTCATTCTGAACAAATTGAATTATATAAAGCCAAACTTCAATTCAAAATGAAGCTCATCGAATGAGAAGAACCTTCTATTATGGGTCATTAGTCCATAATTTGAATAAACTTATTCTTAGATGTATTATTGGATAAAGATTAGCTAGGAGGCTCAAATTTGTAGAAAAAGTTCCATTTGGTATACACTATGAAGCCCTGTTTTTAAAAATGGTCTATCATGTCTGTAAGTCATATCAGACGTAGATACTGAGATGCCAGAAATTAGCATAATTTCAAATAATCGGTTTCCACCATTGAAATTCTTATGGAAAGTTTTCTCACGCCTTTCATCAATACAATTTGATTCGCATTTGAATTCTGTATTTATTGAGACATATAAAGCCATATTTTTATTTGAAAATAAGCTTATCGAAAGAGAAAAACCTTGTATTATGATTCATCGGTCCTTAACTTTAAAAATTTATCATAATTTTGAATAAATGTTTTCCACTATTGAAATTCTCAACAAAAGTTTTCTCATGGTTTTCATTCATATTATTTGGTTCCTTACGACATTCTGAAAAAATTGATATTTATAAAGCCATACTTTAATTCAAAATTAAGCTCATCGATTGAGAAAAACCTTATATTATTGGTCATCGGTTCTTGATCTCAATAAACTTATTTGGAGATGTATCATTTGATGAAAATCAGCTAGGAGGCTGAATTTGTAAAAAAAAATCCATTTTATATGCTCTATAATGCACTGTTTCAAAAATAATCTATCATGTCTGAGAGTCATACTGGACTCAGACACTAAGTTGACAGAAATTAACATAATTTTAAATAATCGTTTTCATAACAAAAATCCTTGTGAAAAGTTTGCTCACGCCTTTCAATAATACCATTAAATTCGCCTCCGAATTGTGAACAAATTGGTATAATTAAAGCCATACTTCAATTTGAAAATAAGCTCATCGAATGGAAAAAACCTTGTATTATGAGTTATCGATCCTTAATTTGAATAAACTTAAGTTTACATGTATCATTGGATAAAAATAAGCCAGGTGGCTGAAATTTGTATGAAATAATTTTATTTAGTATACACTACAAAGCCCTGTTCTTCAAACCATATATTTATCTTATGTTGTTGCTCTCGAAGCTGTCATCTGTTCCCTCTGTCAATGACATTTTTTCACTGGATATGTTGCTATATCACTTAATAATTTATAATTATGAGCACAATTCTACTAATATTCTTACGTTTCTTAATCAGATTCCACTGATGACACTTTTTTCATACTTTTAGTTTCACTATTTTTTACTATCCTATATGATATCTCTGTTGAACAAGCCGTCACCTGTTCGCACTGTCGATGAATTTTTTTAACTTTATATATTGCCATATCACTTGATTATCTTTTATATTGAGCACATTTCCACTAATATTTTTATATTTTTCACTCGTATCTGCTGACTACATTGCTCACTTACATTTGTTCACTCTGTCGATGTCACTTTTAACCTCATATTTTGCCATTTCACTAAATGTTTATTAGCTATGAGAACATTTGCACTGTTATTCATGTATTATTCACTATAATTCGACTTATGACACTTTTTATAAACTAAACTTTCACTTTTTCACTATTACGTGCTATGTTGCCCTTGTCGAAGGAGCTGTCACCACAGGTTTACTCTGTCGATGACACTTTTTAACCATATATTTGCCACTTCGTTAAATAATTATTCGCAGTGAGAACATTTGATTTCACTGATTTCACTGATTACACTTTTTATACACTTTTATTTTCACATTTTCACTAGTATCTTCTATGTTGTCCTTGTCGAAGAAGCTATCATATGTTCACTCTGTCGAGGAAACTTTTTCACATTGTAATTTGTCATTTCACTTGATCCTCCATTCTGAGTATATTTTCACTAATATTCTTATATTTTCCACTCAGAGTTCCTGATGACATTTCTTATATATTTATTTTCACTTTTCACTTTTATTCACTATTAACCTCACAATGAGGTTATTTTGATATTTCGTCTATCAACTGTCAGTACTCGACCAACCAATCACAATGATCCTTCGGAAATGGGTCTGATAGAAAGTGATTTCTCACTGAAACGAGCATTTCAACGTATCCTCTATCGTGAAAAATGGGATTGACCAATCCCAATGATCTTTTAAAAATGGGTCTGATAGAAAGTCTTTTCGACATAAAAAGGTTAATTTCTGAGTCGAAAAATCTTAAACTCGATATCTCAATAATTACTGGATCAATTTTAATGATATTAGGATCGTTGAATTCGTTATTTTTTCTGATTTTTAGGTCTTTTTTTAGACAGGTTTTGCACCATATTTTTATGACAGTAATAGATAGTATTTAAGCCACGCCCACTTTTCGCCGATATTCCTGTTAAGATACTCGGCCGTCTTTCGTGACTGTACGTACACACTCTCTGTAAATGTATTTGTCACGAAACTCTACCGAGTTTCTTGATTAAACACGGTTTAGTAACATGTATTAATAAGAATGCACATGTTGATAAAAAAATAGAGCTACAATTTAATTGCGATGGTCTTTCTTTGTCGAAATCAAGTTCGCGTCATATTTGGCCGATATCGTGTAAAGTTCACTCAAGTTTAGCCAATTACGAACCTTTCGTTGTCGCTCTATATAGCGGCAAATTTAAACCTAAATATGTCGAAAATTATACTAAAATATTTATTACTGAAATAAATGATTTACTTTTAACTGGTTTAACATTAGGTGATACGAAATTCAACATTCATATAAAGTATTTTATTTATGACACACCAGCGAGAGCTTTTTTAAAATGCATAAAGGGGCGTAATGCTTGTGAACGATGCGATGTTGTTAGTGTTAGGATAGAAAACACTATGACTTTTCCTCCTACAGCAGGAAATTTAAGAACTGACAACGAATTCAGATCATTTCAACATCCTGATCACCATCACAAAGCTTCGCCAATTTCATTTATTTCACCGAATGTTGATACCTCACTACACTGTTAGTGTTAAGACCTGTGCCAAATACACCACGCGAATGTGCTCCTAATCTTCTCATCTTTTTATCTTAACTTCTCCCTTCCGCTTACATCCACTCTCTCTTTTTTTAACCCCCTCTTTCCGCTTCCCTTTTCTCTTTCTATCTTTCTTTCATAAATTTCAGAAATAATTGAGATCTTCAATTATTTCGCCAAATACTTAGGGCACATCGATTATCTCTCTTGTTTCCTATTGTAGTCTCATTCTCAATATCACAAATCCCTCTCTCTCTCTCTCTCTCTCTCTCTCTATCATTTGTTTTCGTTCCAACAAATTTCAGCAGCGAAATAATTGAGATCAATAATTTCGCCAAATACCTCGAGCTTTCTTGTCATTTCCCTCATTCTCTATTGCAACTGCATTCTCAGTATCACAAATGTGGGTACATGTTCAACTAAGAACCGAAGATACAGGACATGTGAGTCTGAATAAAGTTAAAAACGTATTTGGCGGGCCCCGTTTAATTACCCTCATACAGTCACTTCAAATGACGAAAAAAAAATTTCGTTCCATTACACAATGTATACTTTAAGGTTTCCAGATTCCAGAACTATGTCATTGAGAAGGATAACTGTGCTTCAAATCGCAACATATTTAATAATACTTTTCTATCTTTTATTCGTTATTATTTTCTTTATACTTCACGACATAATATTCAAAGATTTAGTACTACCATACATAAACTGAGTAAGTCCATGATGATTATTCATTGTCATTATTTTTCACTCGTACGATAACAATATCGTTAGTCCTAAAAATGATTAGAAATCGTAAATTATATCATCATAGAGAAATGTTGTTTACACTGGGAAAAAAATTATCACTGGATTTTCATGGATGTGTTATATTCAAAATTAGACGCAGTAAAGTTTGAGATATTAGATAGAATATGGCCTAACTTCATTATTTATCACAGCATTTACTATTTGTGAAAGTACTATCGTTTTTTAAATTATCCATATTTGAAACGAGGTGCTCGTATACTTTGGGTAGCTCTAAGATATTCTTAAAAACTTTTTTGATTGGTATCACACAGATTTTACGGTCGACTGCACACATATTTCGAATACGGTTAATTACATTCGATTTGTACGTTTTGCCAACGGATAATTCTATAGGTTCTATCAACGTTTCATTTGTTTTAAAATATTTCATAACTCGATAATCAGTTGAAAAGTCACGAAAATAATTTTTAAGTAAAACAAATATACTTATTAAATCAGGATTAATCTTTTCTGAAGTAGTTATGCACGTATTTTGAATGGCTTTGATATTTTTAAGAATCTGGTGAACAGAATGAATGTTTTGTTGTGCAAAAGTACGTGTCAGAAACGGCTTTGAATATAAAGTCGATACAAAGAATGCTATGTCATTATTGACATTTTTTGAGTATTCTTCTAAAGTAATGCAAGATGTAGCGAAATCATTGAAACTATGTTGCCTTACAGTTTGAACATCATTTTTATTACTATTAGTTTCATCAACAAATTCGACATTGTTAAATAAGCTACTACATGCAATAGAATTGCGGCAAGTAGTTACTTTTACTTTCTCATTTGAATGTTTAGATGATAAATGTTTGCAGAAACCGTGAATATCAGTAAATATGCGATTACATGAATTTTTGGAGCATACGAACTTTGATAAAGTTTCAGAATTGTGTTTCAGTTTCCAATGTGCTTTTAAAAGCTTGATACTATTAGTACCTTCATTGCACGACGGACAATTGAACATTTTCGCAGTAGAAATTAAACGTACATACTCAAATTATATATTTTTTTCAAAACTCGTAGTAAATGGATCATAAATTACCAAATTTTCAAAGAGAAGAAAATATTTTGTGCCTATTGCATACACAAAAATATTAAAAATTCGTCAAAAAAGTCACACTCACTACTCTCTTCCAAAATCCGTAATGCATTTATTACTTCAGTAATATATGGACTACTTTTATCAAAATCTGTTCGAAAATTGTAAATTTCACGCTGTATTAAATACCAGATATGATTATTTTCCATTGGATAATTTGCGCTAAATACTTGGAATGTCTTAAAACAAACGTCAATGGCATCTAAAGGTGACTTGATTTCATACAAAAAATTGTCCACAGATACGTAGAAACTGTGCAATGTGTTCAATGAAAGCCCAACCACAATAATGTACGGTTGTACAGTTAATTTCCGTTTATTCATAGATTCTATACGTTGCTCGCGGATAGTAGATATTTGCGTAATGTTCTGTAAAAAATGATAATTTTCATTATAAATTATTACTTTATTATCATTATTGTTAGCTATCGTAATCGTATGAAAAACGTTATTATCAATCATTTTCTTATTACCTTTACGTGAATGACAAGACTCTCTTCAGCTTCAGCCATAGATGGTTTCCAGTGACCATCAACTGTTCGAGCCCTACCTTTTGGCGGTATCAAATATGATAAAAGACATAACTGAGCTATGACTTTATTCTCTGAACAAAATTCAAACCATATAAATATAAAGCAAATTTGAAATTCTAAAATTTACTTACCGTCATCATCTCCTTCAAAAATGATGTCACACAATTCTTTAACATGGGTAGTTTTCTGTTTAATTGACAGTGGACGTACTTGTAGAACACGATCAAAAAATGTTGACCATTGATGGAAAGTAATTTCATTGACCGAACTGATTTTCCAATATTCAAAGTCTTGTTTTATTAATTTCCATCCCCACTGATCCCATAATATTGGCCATTCTTGTACACATTCGAATACAGTTCCTCCTTTCAACTTGAAGAATTGATTTTTTCGTATGTTAGTAGTAATTTTCCAGTGAGTCTGTACTAGATCCCAAGGATCAAGATTGCTTTTCAGCCATTCAATACTTTGTTTGAGAACTTCATCAGTATCTAAAAAAACAGTAAACTTAAGAATATTGATATGAAATTGGTAAAAAAACTTTACCTTCAAATGTCTGACTATCACTGGTTTCTCTTTCTTCCAAGTAACGAACCATACGCTTTACTCTCTGTATACGATTCCTATACTTTTCAATAATTTTACCACGCGCTGAATACGATTTCTTGTCAGCTGAGTTATGCTTTTTTACGGGTGGTATATAATATACTTCAATATCCTCTTTTGGAAATATCTTCACAATTTCTGTAGCCAACTTTTAGAAATCGTCACTTCGTAATGATTTGAAAAAATAAAACAAGGCTAATGAGAAATTGTAACTTGACCGGAAAATTAAAATAAAAGTAAATTCTTTACATTTACCTCTTGTCACCAATAATATAATCCGCAATGATTTCTATAACTTTTTTTGATTAAATCTTCAGTAAGATCTTGCAACAACTCAATTGTTATTTCATGTTCTGTGAAAGTTGAATAACAATTAGTTGAATAACAGTTACAATTACATTTGAACACATTTACATTCATACTTGAAAGATTTCAAGTTAAACTATCCGAAAATGACGCTATTTTCATATGTAGTTAGAAAACGTAAAATTTAACAAAATTTGTAAGTAATAAAAAACAATTTTTAGCTAAATTATCGAGAAAAATAACCAAAATATAAAATTTTTAGGTTATTTCAAGCATTATGTTAAATAACCTAAAAATTTTATATTTTGGTTATGTTACTTAATATTTTACTTAAGAACTTTTTTTCGTCATAAACGAAAAAAATTTTTCAAAATTTCGTGCATCCTAACCACGTATGAAAATTGCATTATTATAAACTTTTATATCAAGAAACTCAGTAGAGTTTCGCGCCAAAGTATATATAGGTCTACCGAGTACTTATACGCTTAGATCGCCCAAAATGACCCACCTCGAATTTTCAACATGATATATCTTGATAATTCAGTCACTTAAATAACTTTTATAAGGATATTCTTTTTAAGAAAAGAGGAACGAATCGAATGCTTCTAACCGCGTCAAAATTGATGAAGAATTACGGAAGATATCAATATGTAAATTTTCGGGTCTGTAAATTCATTTGTCCGTCGAAGCCGTTCGCAGTATATCACGTGACGTGATTTTTCGCAGGTATTACGTGAAGTGAAATTTTTTTTTATTGTTAATAATAAAATTTGAAAAAAATTTTTTTCATTTAATAAATTGTTTAATAACAGAATTTAAAAAATTTTTTTTAAACTAAATTTTTTAATAACAAAATTTAATTTTTTATTTTTATAACAATTGTTTAATAATAAAATGTCAAAAAAAAATTTTTTTTATTCAATAAATTACTTATTTAATATTTCACTGAACATAAAATTGTTCGATTTATTAGGCATAGGGTAATTCTAGGATAGATACCCTATCAAGAAACTCGGTAGAGTTTCGTGCCAGATAGTACAACTCGGGCACACATGTACCGAGCGCAGCGCACGAACCTCGACTGAGGTACTTATACGCAAAGATCGTCCAATTGAGGGTCGATCAAAATTTCATATTGAAATTTCTTCGCGATGGAAAATCATTAAACTTTTCTGAAATAGCCAAAAAATCAGAAAAAAAATTTGAAATCGAACGGTTCAAACCGCGATCCGATCCGTTAAATAATAGCGGAGATATGAATTTTTTAATTTTTCGGGCTGAAAATTCACAAGTGACGTCATCGTCGTCGTCGTCGCCCATCGAGCAAATTTTTCGTTAAGTTTTCGTATACGTTTATGGTTTACACAACCTCACGTCACTCACACACGCAGGCGCTAGTGATATATGGGACCATAACACCTAATAACCTCAAATGTCGTAATGGTTATTTTTGATTGAAGTTTTAAATAAATGAGTGTCAGTAAGAAATTTATAGTTTATATAAATTTTAAAATACTGACAATTACTGTGACGTGTGGAAAGTGGAAGGTGGTGCATCTTCATAGTGAGTGATAAAGTGAAAAGTTCTCGACAGCTAAAAGTGACAGGTCTTCTAACAAAAAGTGTGTATATTTCTTTTCATTTATTTTCATTTTTTGATGTAATATTATTTATTGTCATTTTATTATTATGTGTTACAGCATAAAAGACAGCGTACAGTAAAATGTGTAAAGTGGTGCATCTTCGTAGTGAG
>NCVS01000258.1:6953-32927 GCA_003055095.1 Goniozus legneri
TCCCCCTCCCCACTACTTCCTCCCCAACCGGGGATCGTAACGAGAGCCGTTTCGACCTCGAGCCGCGTTATTCGCAATTTCAATTACGTTTATGCGCCGCGCGTTAACCGGGTTATGACGTATACACACCGCATAGGTTCCGAGCGTTGCTACTTCCGAGACTCCTTATTTCCGAAAATGTGAACCTTCTTCGCTATTTTTTGTATTGTTTTTTAAGCGAGAAGGGAAGAAACATCCGAGATACTCTTAAGGCGAGATCAAACTGTTCGCCGAAGCACTTTTCAAAGCGTTTCGCGCTCTCCGAGCTCTTTTCCCTGAAGGCGTACAACCAACCAAACCGGATGCTTTATACACCGCTGTACGTACACGGTTTACATACAGGGTGTCCTGGTGAAAACAGGCATACTAAATGTAAATGTTTTGAGGTCCAAGATGAAAAGAATATGAATTCTCTTCACAATAAAATTTAGACAGGGTAAAAATGTAAATTTAGATATTTTAATTGAGTTTATCGTCAAGTTTTCAATAAAGAATTACCCTGGAGCAGAAAAAAACATTTATCCGCAAAAAAAGACGGTCGCTTTCAATTTACGCTCGAAAGTTCATTAAGAATGAATTGCTTTTGTAGAGATTCGTTCATTTCCGTTAAAGAAACTGCGGAATTCCCAGGTTTCCGGTACACCCGATATCGGCAATTTTATTAAAGTTGCAGAGAGTTTAAACGCTTTCGTTCCGATTCGTTGTGGAACACTGTCTTGGATGTAATTTTCCGTGACGTTACTTCCGTGACACCCTTTACGCGCTTCTCGCTATCATACGTGCAAGAGACGAATGGGATTGCATACTTTCTTTCTCGTTTAACTCGCTCCCTATGTTTCGTTCTCCCTCTCGCCCTACCTCTTTCTTCCATTCCGTTTGTCGACGTCACCGAATTTCCTTCCGGCTCTCCCACGTGTGCGCTCGTATATTTCACCACGAGAAAAGAAAATATTGTATTTCGTTCCCCTTTCCATCTAGCTATGCATGAGGCTAGAACACACCGATACACTTCGTGAAGTTGACACGAAAGAACACAAGCAACACTCGCTAATCGTTTGAGTTTAATACTCGGGGCTAATTCCTATACACGTGCACCCCTTTTCTCATCAAGAGAATTATTCTTTATACTGGTATATAAAAAATAAAGAAATAAAAAAATACAAAATGTCTACTTTCTCTCGCTTTTTTTTTTTTGTTTGAATTATACTGTGGAAATTTCCGTCACGATGCAAAAGGTTAAAATTAATTAATTTGTCAAATTTTCACGAGGAATTCAGGTGCATTGATAAACGACGGCACTCGAAGGGGAGGAAGAAAGAATAATAATTGCTCAAGGCTGGGCACGTGTGCGCGTACGAGTGGTAATTAACGAGAAGTGGAGCGATCGTCTCGGTCGGACCGCGCAATGTTAATACTCGACGTTCCGGTATGGCAGATGGCTGACCGAGAATGAATTCAGCGAACGCGATTGATTAAGACGTATTCGCGTCGCGATTGACGACTCCGCCAGCTTCGCGTTTCTGCGTTCACGTGACCCTCGTGCGTTCGTTTCGTATCGATCGGCGGGGCAGGGGGTACGCGTTGCATTTACTCCCTCCCTCGTTGCCTCTCATAACGTCTCGTTAAGGCCGTATTGTCATTGTACGTTTTGTTTCGAAATGTCTGCGGTACAGTGCATGCCGCGGCATTTAAACTTTAATGAATCTCTGAGTCTATTTTTGAGCCAAGCGAGCAAAAAATTCTTTCAATTATTCCAAGTTTTACGTTTCCGGGTTCAAATTTTAACTCGGTTTTAATCCTCGAATGCCAGGGTGAGTCAACTTTGCCGAGTAAACTGCGGCTCGTAAATGAACGAATCGGAGGAGAGAAGTTTTGTAAAATGGAGTTAAAATTTTGACCAGAGTTGTGATTTCAAAAATCGATTCCTCGAAACCATGAAAATACACGAAAGATTAAAAAAAGCTTTCGTTCATTTTTCTTCATCTAGATGACAGTGCAGCCTTAAAATGCAAACGGAGGATGGACTGCAAGACGACCCGCGGATAATAAATCGAAATCGCGACTATCAATTCTCATAACAATCGTTCAACGACTATTTTCACTGTATCGTGACGGTGGGACCAAATATCGAACTCTCCGGCTGCAGTACACTCGGTAGGATTGTTATTGCTGATCAACTCGATGTTACATCACTTGGTTATTTTTACGTACAGCACAAGAGAGTGTAACTTTCTTTAATCGCTTAAGGCTCATTTATTTTCAGATAACCTATAGAAGATGGACAGATTGTAAACAAACGAATGGTTTATAGATCAGTTTTGAAATTTTTAAGTTAAAGGATGTAAACTCGTTTCATTCGAATCTCATATTTGAACATTATTTAATATAATTTGACTACTCCGTTTAACTCAAAATTTCATAAAAATCATTCTTATTGAGATTCATCGGCTGGATTTTATGTAGCTCATCGACTATTGTTCGCAGTGGTGTATTCCTCGCTCGTTTTTGTCAATTTGCAATTGAGATAAAGGCAGGGTGGGTTGAGGGGAAGGGGTGAAATTTGATTTTACGACCCAAATGAATTAACCGGCTTGGTGCTCTGGCGAAATCGCGCCACATCGTGAACGAAAGAGACAACGGTATAATCTATCGAATTTACGATATGGCGGTACAGGATGAATCCTCGCGTTTCGTGAATTATCGGATTACGCGAGCAAACCGAGGTTCTCGTTCTCGTCCGTGTGTGGATCTGCAAGGATGCAGTCGTGTGACGCAAGAGAGAGCGCTAAATTTTGGCCGTGCCGAACCTCCCACGCGAGTCGACGAATGACCTTCGATGTGTAGCCCGAGACGAAAAATGAGATCCGAAATTTGCTCGAGGCAAACCTCGTCAAGTCCTCGTTTTGGCCAGCCGTTCAAACTATTGAAAAATGAATTTAAAACTTGACTCGATCGTAAAGAGAAGTTTTATAAAGGTGAATGTACCAATGACTATTCTTGCGGTCTAAACATTTATGCGTAAATTTTACACGTGAACATCATTTTTAAATCGTAATAAGCGTTTCGAGACAATCGGATACCAACATTTCCATAATCTCTTAGCAATGAATTTTGATTTCTCGATTGCGATAAAATTTAGTTTCATTTCGAGTTAACTTTGAAAAACTCGAGACTTGTATTAAAGTTTTGTTTCTCACCTCGCCTCGTTCGCCAGATTGCGTAACGAAGTGCCCTTCCAGACGTTAAATACGAATTCGTTGGAAATTAAACTGTCAATAGATTAATGACAATTTCATCCCAGTCGTTGAGGACGATCAAAGTTGAGAAATGGGTAATTGGTGCTCGACGCGATGTAATCATCGAACGAGCCAACGGGCACGTCGGCGGATCAGGGAGTGTTTCGTCGTTGCGGGGATACGACTCGAACGCGCTAATTGCGTTTTCCCGAGTGACGCGAGTCTTATTAGCGAAAAGGGTAGGAGGTTAACGACATCGGATAACGTGTAAGAACTTTTCCATCGCGTCGATATAAATCCGCTTTTCTGTGTTTTATCGCTCGAAAAAAGTGTCGACAAAATGACCTCGGGATGACAAAAAAATCCGAATACCTTAATCGATCTACATTTAATGACATCTAACATCTCGCTTTTCCAAAAACTGATGAATATTGAGAATCACTATAAGAATACTGAAAAAAAAAATTCAAGATTAATTAGACCAATAGACTCATATGCCTATAGACTAATTAGACTATAGTAATAAAAAATGATATCTAAATAACTAAAAAATGGGTAGAAAATAAAAAAGCTACTAATAGTGCGCAATTTATAGATTCTCCAAAAGAGATCACAAATCCTTTACCCATCCACGGTTTGAATAAAATTACGTTTGCGCGTCTGGCGTTGAAAATCCGAGCAAGAGCCCCTCGAAATATAAAGGATAATCCACGTCGGAATTATTCAGGATGGATAGAGCCGCTGAAGCAAAACGAAATAAAGGCGAGGTACGGCGCGGTAGGGTGGGAAAGAAGTCTACTTTCATTAAACGTTCCGCGTCGTTCGCGGTTCGCTTCTGTTTCTTTTTTTTTTTTTTTTTTTTTTCGTTGCGTGATGTCGCTCGGTGACACGCTCGTTAAATTTATATTTATCAACATAAATTCCGTCGGCTCCCCGCCTCGTCTCTCGTCCGAATCGCCGCGTACACAAAAACCAATGCGGCTGAAAGAAAATTGAAATTGATCGAACAGCCGTGAATTGGATTTGAAGTGCGCGCGTGCATCGCGCGACGTGCGCCGGCTTATTCCGAGTTTCTTAATGCACTTTTCGTTCTTACACAACAGGATGAAGACTCGGCGGGCGTCAACGTGGCATTCGTACGTATTCCGCAATTTCGAGTCTCATGCTCCTCGCGGTTTTTTCCATCGCGAGGGCGAACGAGGTGAATGGCGAAACGGGCGAAACGATATCCGAGTTGCTCGCGTGTATTTGTGAATGGCTGATCGTGTGACGCAGTGCGGTATAAGCCCAGCGTACTTAAATACGTGTACAGGGTGTTCCAGAATTAGCGCGGCTCTTTTCGTTTGATAAAAGAGCCCTCAAATCGCGCCCAACGAAACGTCATTTCGTTCGAACGTTATTTCGAACTTTGTTAGAAACTTTCAACTCGGAGGTGTTTGGATTTGAGTAACAAGAATTTCTGATAGATACAGATATTCTCTGATGTATGGATTCATTAAAAAAATGAAATTCAGCCCGAGGAATGGAAATTATCTCCAACCGAGCGAATAACTATAGACGAACTATCTAAAATATTTTGTATAATTTTACTATATGTGTGTAGCTTATTTCATTTTAAACGGTTCGATTATGTTAATCGACACGCTCGCATAACTCTTGATAATAGCTCACGCTCGCCGAATGTATCGCATGCGTAAATTTTTCTCTCTAATTTACGCCACCATACTCTCTCTCTCTCTCTCTCGGTTTTGACCCCATCCTTTCAGCGCTGAGTAATGCAACGGCTATCATCACGCGAGCATTGTGCCCGTAATACACGTACACGCGGAGTTATATCGACGACGAAAGATGTCACCGTTTCCTGCCCCCACCTGCCGTACATACGCCGCACGGCTTAATTACCATCTAATTAAATTATCGATTTTCGACGAGGTCGCGAGCTCACAACTCCGGTCTACGTACGGGTCGTGTACACCGGCTGGGGCATAAAACGGTCTCGCTGTGATTTCAGAAAAAAATTCCTCTCCTGTAGAATACATTTTAAAAACGCTGCCTTCGAGACAGTTTCGTTATGGCAAACCTCATATTTCGTTTAGAGGAGTACGAATATTCACCGCGTCCAAGGAATGATTAAATGCGCCGAGATAATTAATTATGATAAGATTTGCAGACAAACATGCGGGTAACGTACTTTCTTGCATTGAAATTTGTCACGCTGGAAAATTATTTAAAAAACGAGTTAATCGAAGAAAATTATATTTTTACGAAACTGTTGAATGAAACACAAATACTATAATAATAATTTTGTTGTTGCAGTTAGTATAGTATGGAGAATATATTACTCTACGACGTATGCATACTTCACGTATTATACCCCTTATTTCATATTCACCAATCTAAGATCGAGTAGATAGATTATATACAATGCCATTACTTTATGAATGAACTTGTCTTCGTAAGAATGTTTCAATATGAAGTAAAATGAATATTTTTTGTCTATGTTTTTTTTTTATTTAAAGTACAACTTTTCCAGAATTTCGACAAGCTCTCGACGAATGGTCAGCTGGATTTGCTTACTCGTGCGCATACGGAAAACACCGCACGCGATCGATAATCACAGCTAATGGAATTGTCTCTTTCTTTTTCCGCACCAGCCTGTGGCTCTTTCACCCGGCTCGACGAAGCGACCATTTAACGAGATTAACGACGTAACGAAAAGCCAAAAAGCTACCGACCGATTATGTCGATATGAAAATCGTAAACGTCTCGAGAATATTGAGACCGGCAATGGCCGAGTGCACTTTTCGCGCGTTCGGAAATTCGAGAAAATTTCAAGAGAGAGTAATCAATGCTGAATTGAACGAAGCTGTAATAAGAGAGGAAAAAAATTTACGATATTTCGCGGAGAGAAACCATAACGAAACCAATAACAAGGAGGTGGAGCCGAGAGGACGAATAAGAGAGAGTGAGAGAGAGAGAGAGAGAGAGAGAGGCTGTTTGAAAATGCCGTGGAATATTATACCGCCGTTGCAGAGCGTGCTCAGGTAACGATGCTCGTTGCTCCTCCGATAGGCGCGAATATCATAGGATGTAAAATGATTCTAATTGGATTCATTTGAGTCTCCGCGTCCCTCTAATTTCGCTCTTTTATTCTCGTAGCGGAGATACGAAATCGTCGGAATACCTCAGCCGTGGCCGAAAACAAACTACGAACCGGTTCGCATTTTCGAAGTACTTAAGATAATTAGTCATTTTTTTCCTCCTCAGCCGCAGTCAAGCCGGGGCGAAACAATTTGCGCGATTCGGGCTCTCTCTCTCGGGTTCCGGTCGTACTCGCGTTTCTGGATAATTACTGGTTTGCCTAGTCGAGTGCAATTAAGGTGGTTCTATCGCGACTGCGCACATCACGATAAAATCTGCATAAATATTTCCTTCGATAAACACTGAAAATAATAATTTCCCTATTGTGTCTAGAATTTGAAATTTTCAGGAGTTACAACACTCCATACAGAAATTAGTTCATTTTTAACGACAAAAGTAATTCAAAAATAGTACTTATTCAGCTGATATCAAATTCTATAATAGTTCAAATTCGTTCAAGATCGTTATGTCTCGCGTTAAGAGTCATTAAACGATATACGTCGAGGGGAAAGTAGAATTCGCCTATAATCGTTGTTTAGAGAAACAGGAAAAATTCTCTCGATATTTTTTTTATTTCCCGTCAAACGACACCGAGGCGAGAGTCTAATCTACGACGATAAAACGGTAGAGCGGCGAGCACGAAAATAAACTGCCCCAAGAGACACCGAGTCGCCTCATCTGCGATCCTTATCGCGCCGGCATTCACACGTGTTGGGGGATCGTATTGACGGACTTTGGTAAATAATAATAACGATAATAGAAGGTAGGGAGGGGTGAGAATAATTTCGCGCAACACGCTCGCGGAAACGAACCAAGTCGAGTATCCGGGTTCGCATAATAACCCTAAACCGACGATCGTCTCTCCCTTCCTTCCCCCTTTTTTCGACCATTCGATAAGGACACACTCGCACGAGGTTACGAAAGGACGAAAGATAAACGTCGAGCGTGTGCGCCGCAGAAGGGGTTCGTCCTTATCGATGCCACCGACGTCACGTTCGACGAATAATATGAACGGGTAGTCGGCTGAGTAGGCCGTTTCGAGAATCTAGAAATCCTAGTCGATTCTAAGCGGGAGCAACGTGGGCTTGGTTATTCCACTCGATTTTTCATTCCTCTTGGTCAAAGATCCGACGATTGGAATAAAAAAATAAACTATATTTTCAGTGAGTGTATCGATTTGACTATCCAATGGGCAATTTTAATTATTTTTTTTTTTGGGGAAATATTCTTGTTTTATAAATAATTAACCATTTATTTTTTTAAAAATGAATCAATCAAATCTGATCGAATTTATTGTGTATACCGACAACAAAATCAAAACGGATACGGTGTTAAATACCAATTCATATTTCTATTCGAATTTTACACACGTACCACGTGATATAATTTAAACCGGGCAGCGAATATTTTACAGCGGTATAAGAAAGCGCCTTATCTGTCGCGCTCGTTATTCTCGTCGTGTAGAACTGGCTGGCGATTGCGCGCGCGAGAAGTAAGAAAAATTAATGGATAATTCCCTTTTCGTATAACATTAAGCCCTTGTCCCGTGGCAAGGAAGTGCTTTACGATTATCTCGCCTGGCGCGTCGAGGGCGAGCATTTAAAAATTTATTGTCCCGCGTGCATAAACCGTTCTCGTATGTCAGGAAAAAAAGGGAGATAACGCTGAAACGAGCTTGTGGACAATGACAGGGCCCGTAATAAAAAATCAACGGAAGTGCAAAATTTTATTTTCTCATATTCTTTTAGGTGTAACAAGAACCTCTAATTCAGCCCTATTCTGTTTTCGAATTGATTCGTCTGTAGAAGCCGAGATTGGCTCGTATATTAGCGAGTGTGCCACATACATTTTAATTAAATGTATCGACCGAAGTGTTGTTTATTAATATAATATAGAGGGTACGTATTTCCAGGTGTAAACATTTCCCATACAATTCCTGATATTTCTTCAATGTATATAATATCGTTCAATACGTTGAATCGCGAGTGAAACATTACGTATTCCAAAATGAATGTAAACAGACAAAATATGAGAGAGATTTGAAAAATTAAATAATAAACAAGAAACAGAACACGTTTTTATTGATTAAACTGAGCATATTTCTTTGATTCGAGTAAATTTTTACAGTAGGAAAAAATGTGTTAGAGAGAGAGGGAGAGAGAGGGAGAGAGAGATAGCAAGAGAGACAGTAATGCGAAAGTAAAAAGAGAAGTCGAGCCGCGCGACAAGAGGCAGTCATCACGTTTAGGGATCTTTATTTTGGTTTCCCGGTGACTGACACACGAACTCACCGATCATGTAGCTATATCCGTCCAAGGTGAGTACGCACTTGCGCGTGTTCGGCGAGCTCGGCAACCCGGCAACCTGCCTGCGGACGTTCTTCGCCGACTGTCTGTAAGACGAGGTGCCGGGTTGCTGTTGCTGCTGCTGGGGCCGATTCGCGCTCGGATCGGAGTGGCACTTTTGCACGGGGTCCTTGCTCTGCCTGGACATCCTGGTGCCGAGCCGCGGAGCCTCTCAGTCCGCGCCCTCCGTGGCTTCCTCGTCGTCCATCGAGGATTATTAGCGCCCGTTATCGTCCGGCGCGCCTCTCTCGCACACTCTGTCTATCGTTCTCCCCCACTTCTCGATTCAAGCCATCCTCTCATTCTAAATTCCACTCTCTCCGTACTGGTTCCTCCTCCCCCAGCCTCATAGCTCGCCACTGCCAAATTCGCCCGCTTTTATCTCTCTTCTGGCGAGAACAGTTTCTCTCCTCACCGGCGAGGAGCCGACCGCGCAGAGCCAGCGGAAAGGACGAGATAGCGAGAGACCAGTCGGGAGTTTGAAAAAATCTTCACGCGCGTCTATTCAGTTTCGTACTCCCGAGCCCTAAATCACTGTCTCGCTCGAGGCCGTACTCGATTCGATCTCGAAGCTCACCCGAGCTTTTCTCACCTCGGTTCGTGCACCCTACACACGCACGTACACACACACACATACACACACACACGCACGCACGCACGCACGCACACGTACGGAGCGATTATCGCGATTCACGTTCAAGTTCCTCGCTCCTCGCGTGCATATTGCGGGACGAGGACTGAATCGCGACTAGATCTCCTTCTCTCCTACGAGGCAAGAGAGAGAGAAAAAGAGTCTCGAAAAATCGAACTCTCCCCGATGTTTTCCTTTTTCACCGGCTCGCGTGTGCATCCATTACGTACGAGGCTTATTATCGGTGTCAGGGGGAACTTTGACCCCGAGCGAAGAGTTCCGCATCGCGCTCTAGAGCACCGGGCTCGCGCGTATAGGCACCGTGACGCGCCTCGCCGGCGAGTGGAGTAGCCGCGTGTCTGTACGGACAGAGCGCGTTAATAGCAAAGCTGCTACGCGAGGTACTAGCGATTTTTTTCCCCTTTTTTTTTTCTCACGCCGATCTCGCGCCGCGTGCGCACTCGGGTCTCGTGACGCGCGCGAATCGAGACGCTACCGCGTTTATATATATCTCTCGCGACGGATTAACACACGAGCGAGCGAGACACACGTGCGTACCGAGTCGCGGTACCGCGACAACTGAACCATTCGAATCCTCCACCTCGCCTCGAAACTCCCCTCCTCTGCTGGCCGCTCTACCTACTCGCCTCCTCCGCCTCCTCGTGCCCTCCCTCTTGCGCCCGATCTCCCCTCGCGCTTTCTCTACCTATTCCGTGTCTACCTTCTTCCTCCTCTCGAGAGTTCTCTTTCACCTTTCCTTTCACCTTTGCTCGTTTTTCGCATTCTCTCTATCTCTCTCTCTCCCTCTTTCGAATCCCACTTACGCGATTCTCAGTTCCACTGTTTTCCAAATCCTCCACTCGACTTATAGACGCTGTCTGGTGTAATCGGTGAATTAAATATCGTCTCGAGGAGTCGTGAGTCGAGGAATGAATGGAATTGAACGACTCGGGAAGACACCCAATCGATTATCGCTAGTGTATTTTAGTGCAGCTCTATCGTAAAATTTTTTCAAGTATTTTTTCATACTCCGATATTTTAATCTTTAGCGCATGAATAGCGCGTTAGTTGACGAAATTTTTACATTTCAATGTTGAAACTGGGGTCATCAAAGAATTTTTTAATCGCTTATTAAAGTAGCCACAATATGTGATATAGAAACGTAATGAGAAATATAACAAACTCGAAATTAAATGTCAGTATTAAAAAATTGACAGATTTTTGACAATGTGAAACGCAATTTTGTATACATTTATCGCGACTCTTGCCCAACGACGTTGCACTCGTCGCTTTTTACGTAACAAGCCCTAGACGTTCTTTGCTCGATCGACGCACTGGCGGCCGTCGTCTGCACGTCGCTCGAACGTCGATAATTACTCCTCTCTTCCTTTCATCCGGGATAAATGGACGAGTTATTCCGATTACAGGGTCGCGGCAAATGTCGACCGATACCTGCCTCCACCGACTATCCCTTACCACCCTCGCGTCCCAGTGGTCTAGCTCTGTACGAGTTGAATCGCTCTTCTCGACTATCGCCCCACCGGGATTTTCCTCACACGAGCTTTTCGCTCGAGCTTCTCTCGCGCGTTTTAATCTCGTTTTTCCTCACGCCTCTCTTCTCTTCCCTTTTCTCTCTATTTTACACTACTACTGGAAATCGGGGAAAAAATATAACGCCAGGTCGTCCAAGTACGTGCGTTCCATTCTTACTATCGAAACGTAAAACCTGCGATAAGAATCGATATTCGCGATTGAGAAAAAACAATTACGAATTATTTCTTTATGTAGACTCAGCCAACATCGATACTTGTACGTTTTTCCGTTTTAAAAATTTTTTACGTGACGTAGGGAGTCGCAGGCGAACGGTCGTCGATTGCGGTAATTTGTTTATCGAGCGACTCAAGCCGGTGCGGGATTGGTGAAAAGTTGTCAGGATGTCGAGAAAGCCGTCAAAACACACACTTTAATGGCGCAGCCAGTCGCTCGATCCCTCAGACGCGAAATTTTAACGAGACACACCGTCAAATTCCACGTGCGAGCGTCGAGGCGTTTCGTTACCGTGACTTTAGCTGTGCCTCGCGAGCGTGTGCGCAATTTTTTGCCTCGTTACATCGAAAGTCCCTTTCTTTACCTTGCTTTTCATTTTTGCCCTGTTTTTTCACTCGCGTCTAATCACGCCGATTTACTCGTGTTTGCCGATACGAAATTTGTAAAGCGATACGGCGTAGAATCTCGTTGCGGTGAACCTATATTGGTAATTTTCGTGGGTTCCCGGTGAAGGTACTCTATTATAGAACCAGAATATTGAAATGATACTGTATGAAACAGTAAAATTTATCAATTTATGGATTTAGTCGATACATAATATCGGTTAATTCAATTTGAAAATGAAAATTCGCTATGACAACGACTATAAGAGTTCGCTATAACGAGACTCAACTGCACAACAGAATTATAACGCCGACAGATAAAAATTTCATTTTTTTCGTCATTAGCTGAGAGTGGATATCGAGTTTCGCAGCACTCGTGAGAGTTGCCGTTCGATTACGTCGGGGAAAAAGTTTACGGACTTTTTAATACTCCATCAGTCGCGTAGAAATGCATAAGGGAAGTCCTGGATGATTATTACGGTCCTCGGAAAAGACGATCTCTAGGTGATTACGAGAATTCTCGCTTGAACCCAATGGCACGAAAACTAGCGATATCTCGTATCTAAAGAAATAGGTTCATTAGGTTCAAAGGCAGGCTCGTTGAACATTGGTAATTCACATTCAGTGAAATTCTTCAAGATCATTTTTTTTTACAAAATAACTGAAAAAATGGTACAACGTCACAGTTTTATTAAGTAATAATAATTATCAAGAATGAACAGTTTACAACCGGAATTTCTGAACATCTTTCAGGTACTATAAGAAAATAATCAAAAACTTGGTCGAGTTTTACGAAAATCGGTCAGTGTAACTTAACGAGTCCCGTTCTCGAAAAGTCAATGAAAATTTTTTTTTCATTTTCGGCGAAATTCACTTCTGGAACAGTCGATAAGACTTGGAAGCTTTTCGATCACGACAAGCGAGTGTTTACAGTTCGCTGGGAAGCTCGTGAATAGTCTCGCAGCACCCCGAGGATTACCGCCCTCGCGTGTACCGTCGGCTCGGCTCCTTGCAATATTTTTATAACGCCGATAGGCGCAACCCGAATATTCATCCTGACGGCAAATTCGTCGGAGAGGCCCGACGGGTCGTCAATACTCCCGAAAGCCCACCCTCTTCATCCAGTCGCAATCGATGAGCGAATATCGCGAGTACGAGAGGCAAAAACCGGTAGAGAGGAAAAAATCGAGCATAAATCTCGAACGATCCGATTCTAATTAGACCCGACGGACGCGCGCGAAAAGGGCGGTTAGAGGAGAAGAGAGCAAGGGAGGGGGNGGGGGGGGGGGTACGGGCTGCGTGCCAGATACGAGAGAGGCTCGCGCTGCATTCTTAAGCGTCTGCGAGAGAAAAGGGGAGACGTATAAGAAGGGTAGAGGAGAGAACTTCGGACGACGCGGAGTCTCCGTCTGGGTGGAGATAAAAAGAAGCGGAAAAAAAGAAACAAGGAGGAACTGAAAAATAAAAAGAAGTGTCGTATAGAGCGTGATAGCTTTCTCTCTCTCTCTCTCTCTCTCTCTCTCTCCCTTTCTGTAACTCTAACTCTTGCTATCTGAGAAAGTTGGAGAGGCCCCCGGCGAGAACAAACGCGAGAACGTTTTTCACGGTAGGTGAACATCAGCCGGCCGCTCCCTCTTCGTTCCTCGAACGTAACACCGGTGCGCATTTTCCTTCGGACCGCGGGAACGCGATCGATGCCCCACGGGCTTTGGCGAAAATTGACATGCGATAGAGAGAAGACGATAACGCGCAGCGCCGAAACAACATCGAACAATGCCGAGAGGTTGTGTATTGACAACCGTGTTCCGCTCACTGCGAAACCCTAAATTTGCGTGAAAAGCCAATTTTAGCGCGATCGTTATCCGAGTCAATTGAAATTTCACTCATCTTTTTCGCAGATTGTCGAATCGTCACGTGAAATCGTTATCAGACTTTTCACAGCTTGGATTCATTTTTAGATCGAGATCGAATCTGAAAGAACACGTTACCATAAATTCTGACAAATAAACGAGTTACGCTGAATGATCTGCTTGAATATTCACCGACTCGTTCGTTCGTTGTTACAGTTTCGCGACATCGTACGACTCGTGGGTTGCGAATAAAGTACAAATAAACAAGTAGGAAGGGTGAAAATGAAATAGGAAGCCCGAACTGCAACGTTACCGATGTCGAACGCACTTCGGTGCATCTCTTAACCCTCTCTTAACCCAGCCATCCCTCTCTCTTTCTCTACGTCTCTTTCACTCGTTTCCCATATAGACGGCACCGTAATTACGCTCTCTCGCCACGTTCTTTGTTTTCCACGCCAATCAGCTTTAGAATCCTCTTCATACCCCTTTGTGCGCGCTCGGGGTAACGTTAATTCCGTTTGAGTCGTGCCTATAACGCACGCCCCCGGACCGGGTGAAAGGGGGCTGCATTGAGAGAGAGAGAGAGAGAGAGAGAGAGGCTTTTCCTCCTTTATCCATTCAATTTTTTTTACCCCGTCTATATCGAGCACAACGGCGCGATTGTGTTTGTTTGTTTACTTTTTATCTCCTCGGCATTTGCGAAATGTTAACGGGAGTGTAGGAGAGAGGAGGCCGCGGCAAATGCGCGAAATGCAAATGCGACAGCCGGCGAGATCGGCTAACGGCTAATTGCCAGTCAGAAATTTCATCGATCGTGCGCGCCCGATTGGCGATTAATAGGCCGCTCGTGAATACGCTACGCAGAAACCTCGAATGATTTTTCGCTATTTTATGTATATGAAGACGAAGCGAGAGACGGAAAGCCGATAATCGATCGAACAATCTGAATCTCGTGTTGACATCTTTGTACCATTCCCGCTCGTGAAAAATACAGCAGAATCGGCTTTGTTTCGCGCTGACCCCGCCTATTTATCTATGCTTTCGTTTGTTAATATCCTCGCGAATAAATTGAGTATCGACCGTAAACATTTGAATTCTATACAATTTGCATGTGTCATACACAGTAAATCTTGTTCCGATTGGCTCCTGTTAATTTCCCGTTTCTAAAGGACAACCCACTACTCGGCCCGGGGGCGGAAATTGAGCAAACTTCGCTATAAATGAACTTTTGCGTATAAAATCCTGTCGCTGACCGAAAAATTCGATTCGACAAATCAATTTGGAATTCTCAGGTCGGTCTAACCGACACCGCTTATAAAAATGCGTCGTGGGAATTGGCCCCTCGACGATGAATCAACAGCGGAGCTCCTGATCGACAAAGGAAATACAAATAAATTCGATTCCCTCGACTTCCTCCTATTCTCTTTGTGGACGTCGCATCGAATAAACGTCCACGGAGAATCGTAGCCCCCGACCTTTTTAAAGCCCGTGCTAGCTCCTGGGACGGCGATTCCTCGAGCAATCGGTTATACTTCCCTCGCGCGTGAAGATAGGGTAGCCGAAGAGCGTTAGAGACGGAGAGCTGGACGAAAAAAAAAACACAAGAAGCAATATCTTCGGGTTTATATTTCGCTTTACGCGCCATATCGTGACGTAAAACGTCGGGACTACTCGATCGCGATATCAAGACGTTCTTTATCGAATTCTGTATCGCGAGCGAGACGAGCTTTTCCGCTCTATGATCTTTTCTTCTCTCTCGCAGGGGTGGAAAGTACGGAGGGGAGGGTAACGCGATCGTCCCTCACCTCTTTCGAATTTTCCTCACGATATATATCTATATGTGTGTATGTGTGCGTGTGTATATATATATAACTAGAAGCCCGCTCATTGTTTCTCTCTCCCCCGCGGCCATTCGGGAACCCTTCATCCCTTGCCTCATCACCGTCCCTCTTCTTGACTATCTCTCCCGTGCGACCCTTCGCATCTCCACTCTCGCTCTCTCTCTCTCCCTTTCCCTTTCGCTCACTTTTGACATTTCGTTACCGCGACACGGGAGCCAACGAAGCGATTAGCCCTCCTCGGTTTACCGCACGTGCAATCAGCTAATCAGTATCCAAGCCGCTCACCGGAGGCTTGCCATCTCGGGGTGATTCTGGGTAGCTCACCGAGACGAGAGAAACGCTCGTCTGATTCGGAAAATTTTGTTCAGAATTATCGAATATCTTACTCCCACTATGCTTATCTTATAAAATGTATCGGTATCAATAGAGAGTGACGCAGTTTTCCCCAAATTTTCAGAGCTCGAACTTTCCGTCTCCTCTTTCTCCCGATCTAGCCTAGCGAAGGAATTTCCGGCAACTCTCTCAGGAAACTCGACACAGAATATGGCTCACTCGCGACCTTTCGTCGAGCCTTGCCAGTTTGAACATCGTTAGGCCTTGTACTCGGAGTCGGTAATTTCGCACCCCAAGTGAGTCTGGAACATCGATACACAAAGATAGCGAGCGAGGGAGGGAGAGAGAGAGAGAGAGAGAGAGAGAGAGAGAGGATAAACATATATAACTACATATTCAGAAGCGATATGGCGTTCGTTATTCTATCCAGGAACAAGAGCACGTATACAAACACCTCGCGGTGATCAATTTGCCGCGTGAGCAATCGCGACGTTCAGAGTTCTCTCTCTCTCTCTCTCTCTCACACACACACTCTCACTCTTACAGTTGCGTTGTGTCGAGAATAATCTCTCCGCTCTCTGCATTTCGCGTTAATTGCAGTTTAATTAGCGGCGTCTCAAACAATTCGCATCTCTATTCGTATATTTTCTCGGTAAAAAAAAAACATTTTCATATTTTTTCAACCATATTTTAGATCTCAGCCGTACAGAAACTGATTCGAATGAAAAATTAGCACAAATTCTCGAATCGTTGGATAATACTTTTTCTAATTAAACATTAAATTCAGTACATCAAATTAAAACTTGAATAGCAATATAAGGTCAAAGGTTACAATAAATATTCGTTTTTTCTTTCGAGACAAACGTAAATATTGTTTGTGTGAAATTCAGAGCGTGGGTTTACATCAATACGAGGGATGTTTCATGCCAGTAATGAAATGTTGTACTCCCTCTCTGCAACTCCCCCGCGAATTGTTCGATTCCTGCTACGCGTTCGCATCGCTAGCATAAATTATAATCTTCTAACGACCTCTCACTCGTGTGCATGACATCGGCATAACTGCTATCGATTAGCTCGTATTATTTTGCAAGAAATATAAAATTTGCGTATGGTAAACGCCACGTGAACACGTCTCTTACGACATCTCGTGAAAATCTCGTTTCGATTTTCATACAATTTCACTGCTTGTTATTTATGACGGCCGAGTCACGAGAGCGCGTGGGATGCGTAATATTTCGTTCGCGCGATTGAGAGCCTGACGAACACGCACGTTCGGTAAGAACGTGATTTTATACAAAAAAAAAAAACTGTGAGCACACAGCTTCTCATTTTTAAACATTTTTAAATAAAATACGTAGATATCCGATCTGATTTAGAACGAGATAGATTAGAAATAAATTAGAAATTAATACATTATTATTTCCAAATAGAATAGATCCTATGTTACGTAACTTCGCACAATCTGTTCCTACTTTCAAAAAGTACGAAAAATATTCGTACAACTGTCTCCTCACTCGCAAGGGGGAAATCGCAGAAGAGATCGGCTGTCGAACACGCGTGTTACGTAGATTACACGAGTTCCGATTCGAGAGGATCATTCTCCAAGAAAAGATAAAGTTCCCAATTCCTTCTCACTTTGCTTCAGCTCATCCTTATTTGTCGACAGTGGATTTTCCTCGCTCATTTTCGTCGTACCCTCTCTCCGCCCGAAATGATTTTCCGCCCCTCGCCGCGTTAGACCACTCGACACCTTCGGAGTCTCGACCTAGTGGATTCGAGATACGATGAATCATTGAACAAGTCGACGCTCGTTTTTTTTCTCCTTATCTCTAGATAGACGAAATAGTCCACCGTACGTAACGAAATCACGATTTTAAATCGTACGAAAAGAGATCGGATCGATCGGTAAAAAATTATTATACGAATTACTTTTTTGCCTTTGAGATATCGCATTTGCATACAATTGCTCGCTAACGAATCGTGATAAAAACGCGAATAACAATTGTACTCGGCGGGACGATGGCGGGGATCTTGACAAATTATTTATCGGGCACTCGAGGAGAGGTGTATAGAGGTACAGAACAGGAGACAGAAAGAGAGGGGATCATAAAGCGACATAACGAGGAGCTCGAGAAACGATCGATTCTCGAGTGCTTTTCGTACTTTCTAAACGTTATCGAGAGAACTCAGAGACATTGCGGGAATCCCTCTCACGGTCGCGCGTATTACTCTCTGCACGACAATAACGTAAATCATACGCTGTATCGGAAGCCTCGCAAATCCGAATGTATGCGTTATTTTTCCCCATGACCTATGCAATTCTCACCTTCCCGAGTTATCAGAGTCGAAAAATAAGATTTGCTCTGAAATGCGCTTCAAGATGAAATCAAGATGAAACAAAACTCGTTGTCTCTTTTAATTATATTGCAAAACAGAAGAAGCATTAAACAAGGTACTCGCGTTAATACCAAGTGTTGGGCAAGGTATTCGGGTTGAAATTATTTGCAGCAGAAAACGATTGAAACTGAAATTGTTGTTATACTTCTATTTTAAACACGGAAACCCATTTAGTTGGTTTGTACAGGAAACTAAATTTGTAGAGCGTTATTGCAAAATGAGCAGTGCGTAATTGGCTTTGCCGAAGCGCGATGGGAGACGTGATTCACGAGGTATCGAAAGTTACCCGTGAAGTACTTATCGACGCGGAATTTTCAATTACGTATTCACTGGAGGGACAGCCAAGCCTGACGAGGAACGAGTTTTTCGTGAAATCTCCCGAACTGCATGCATGCGCGAGAATTGCATCGAGAATTTACGATTCAGAGATATTTGATCAGTTTAAATCAAATTACGTATGAATTTCATAAAATTGACTCAAGAATGTACGATTCGAAAATATCGCCAGAAAATTCTTTACATAACAAAGTTGTTACAATGCCACACGATATATGATCTTATTGAAAAAATTCTTTTAGCTCGCGGTACCTATCGGTGTTTTATTAACACTATAATAAAAAAAGAGCTCATCCATTCGAAGTGAAAATTTTCAACAACACTTCGGCCTCTGTAATATTTCATGTTTCATTTTTCATTCTCTAAAACGTTCTTCTCGCATGGTGTGTAAATACGAGTAGTTTACTGTGGGTCGATATTACATAGAGTCGCTCGGGAATTTTCGATTCCGCGATCTTAAATCTTCCCCCGGCGCCTCGTGTCTCGCGTGTTTGCGTGCACGCGCCTCGGTGCAGCTTCGTCGCTTTCACCCCCACAGTGCATGTACAATGCAAAACGTATCCACAGCTGACGTGTGGCACGGTTTGTTCTCAAAACTTGGTATTAAATAACAATTTTGTTTCGTTGTACCAAACCCGCAAATAATTTTGACGTTCTGTTCGATATTGTAGAGTTTCGTTCCTATCGAAGCTGCGGAGCTCGATTTTTTCAGTCTTCCCGATCAAACCCGATACTCGCTGTAACAAAAGTGGCCATCTCGTACGAGGAGATTTCACAGTAAATGCGACACCACCGAGCGCCAAATCGAGAGCGGAAAAACGCATCGAGCGTAAATTCTCCATCGAATCTCGCCGAGCGATCGACAGCGAAGTATTTCATTACGATAGATGAACGTCATTCCTGGACGAGAGAAGTGCAGGCGATAATACGAGATGTTATCGATGAAGAAACCCGAGGCTACTGGATGGGAAAACTCGGCAGAGTGCGATAATCGTTCGTCCGTGGGGGCTTTAAAGCGGAAAGGCCGAAAGAGAGGCGGTGAGGGCACCTGCGATGGCAGGAAATAAAATTAATCGGACCTCGCATCTAAGCCGATCGTAAAATCTGTGTGTGTGTGTGTGTGTTTGCGCGGTATAATCTCGTTATTCGTATGAGAAAAGGAAGAAAAAAAAATATATAAGAACATCGGCAAGAGCCATTTTGAGATGTGATAGGTCTATAAATCCGAGGGCATAAAAATAAACGAAAGCAAGAGAGAGAGAGAGAGAGAGAGAGAGGGAGAGGGATGGAATAGAGGGTGCGCGAGATAGAACCGATCGGATAATATTGCGGGTTGATGTTTTCACGATAAAGGTGACGAGAGAGAGTACAGCGGGGCGAGAGGGAGGCGATAATGCATCGGTGTAATACGCGCGGCTGCCGCGCGGTTTATCAGCGGCACACTTAACGCGGAAAAACGTTTTACGTTTGTCCGTGTCGCACGACGGCATATGTACCTTTCAATTAATACGTGTATACTCGCTAAACAGCCGATATAGGCGCGGGTGGTCGAGAAAGAGATGCGAGTGAAATTTTGAGACGTCCCCGCGTTCTCTCAGTCTTTCGTTGCGTTTTAATTTTCGTGCCGTTTTGAATAAAATTGGAGTGGTAATGTTTTTTTAAAAAGATTCACACGATCTACGTTCGATAATGAAAATATCTCGATGCAATTTTGAGGCCCTCTGTATATCGTAAAGTCGTGAATCAATGCTGTTCGCATACTCGACGTCCTTTCGTGGCGCCCTTCACATCACCGAGCACCGATTCGCAATTTCGGCGCTCTGTCGGTGAGCGTTCAAGTTTTTTCGAATTTTTCAACCTTCGTTCGCGCGCCTTTTACCTCAGCTCAGGGACTCTCTCGTCGAATAGAGTTTTAGTTCGAGCGGCTTACGCAATATCGACGGGCTTAATACTTTTTATTAATCCATTGGATACACATAATGACTGCTTTGATTGTGTTACGTAATGCGGTATACATAAGCCGGGTACCTCGCCGGGGCCTCGTTTCACTTAACGTTTTCATCCAATATCATTTATTTTGCCTCTACGATTATAGTTGAGGATATTCGAGGATACCGAGATTGTATATTTTTTTCTTTTTCGAGTCTCCCGCTGTTTTCTCTTTTGTTGTCGGAAGAAAAGTTGGTTGCGTTTCCATTTGACTATATATAGCCACTTTGCCAGGAAATATATACGTTTTATTCAGTGCGCGCGACACGTGCGGCTGTTCAATTCAAAATCGTGCTGGAGAGAACGAGAGAGGGTGAGATCCCGGATGGAAACCTGGATTAATTTCGCCTGAGCTAATTTAATCGGGATTAGGCATTCCATCGTTACAATTTCAATTTAAGATCTTCAATCATGAGTTCCGTCACTACGAGTCATTGTGAATTTTATTTTCATTTTATCGTGATACATCGCTTTAAGCGAGGCATGGAAAAATTTAAAGATGAATAAAAAATTGTAAATAAGCTCCATAGAATTTAATTTTTATCGTGTACTATTTTCGTGCCTGTATTATTGTATCAATGAAAGGATGTTAGGGAAAGAACGAATCGATCTATGAATGATTATCCTCTTATAAGCGCTCGAGATAAATTGCTGGCAACAAAATACAATCTATTCGATTGACTTACAGGTGCCACGTCAACGTCGACGATTAAGACGAAGAAAAACAAACAAACTATACTGGGTGTTCCAGTTTGTTACAAATTTGTTCATGATTAAATGTGCCATATGATCTCAGAAACGTCAGTTTCATACAGAAAACGGTTTATAGAATGTTCAGATAGTTGTTATGCTCATAGAAATAAAAATTGTTTTAGATAAACTCTTTAAAATAGAGATTAATGGCTAGATCTCAAAATGAGTCGTTAAATTTTCATTTGTATTTTAATTGCTCTTTAATGCCATGCTTTTATTGGGGATATTCGAATTACCGAGCTCATCCTCACGGTTGTATAACGGTCATAAAACTATGAATTTAGTGTCCAGGTCACTAGTTTACGGTTTGACGTAATTACGTACGTTTTATTGAAAAAATTTTAACGGGCTTTGCGTAACGGTTGAATTATTATTTTTTGGATTAAGTACATCCACTTTAACGAATACAGTCGAATTAGAACACCCAATATACAATGTCTCGTCCTACAACTCGACGTAATAATTTCCAATCGTGAATACCACGGAACGAGTATAATTCACTTACCGTGCGATTGATGATTGTTTACGAGCTTCGCAACCGGATACAAACCGCATCGAACGTATTATCGGATCGAGATATAACCTCTCTGCTCTCTTTTATCGAGCCACAACGACTACTTTCAGAATTCAATAAGTACGTTTGTCTGGTGAACTTATCCGGTGGTTAAACATCTCATCACACAGCACAATTCAAATACACACATTACACTACCGAATCAACAGAGTGTTTTACGACTTCGAAAAGCAAATTACGACTAAACAATCACGTGAAACAGATTTAGCTATGTTTTCATTCTTACCAATGTACTACATTGAATTTACCAATATGGCGCTGCCCAGTCGATTCGCAGCCATAACTGTTTCTGTGTTTAAACAACATAAATCGAATGACGTACTGTTTTCGAATCAGTCTTGATTAGTTACTGCAACTCTTTACTCATTTATTTGTATAGTAGTATTCATTTCATTGCAAAATACTTTTTTTATACAAGTAAATCGATTAAAAATATAAAAATATGTATCTAGAAAAAATACATGAGCAATGTATTGAAAAGTTGTACTTGCTGTTGTCAAAGAGTAAAAATAATGTGGGTGTTTCGAAATTAATTCCGCGTATAAAATTAAATCCTTGTTATTTTTAATCAAAAAAAAGTAAATCAACTCTTTATTAGTTTCGTAAAAATAATCTTTTGTGTGGGAAGTGAGCGTGGATGATCAAATACGCAAGTACAATCACTAATTGTAACTGATTCGCAAAACGTATCAAAATTTCACAAATTACGATCATAACATTTCAGCGAAACGTTCGCATAAACTTGTGAAGTTGTTGGTTTCTGAGGTGTTGTATTTTTAATCGTATAAACCACCGCATTAACTTTGATTTCTATACGTATTTGTCGATCGTATAATTGCGTATTGTGTCGGGTACATAAATGATTAGTGAAATTCGTAATTATTCCACTCTATACGGCAATATGTATACGACGCCGCCTGAGTGGACCCGAGCCTGCTTAAGCTGCCGATAAATTATTTCCTACAATTTAAATTATAAATTGCGTTCGTTATCACATTTATGTTTATTCAATTTGAATAAGAAAAAATAGAAACTTACAGCAAGTTTTTATTAAATTAACAACTTTTAAAAAATTATTTCTTTTATTTTATTACTTCTCTTCAAGATACACTTAAATGTTTCTCAATAGGTAGTCGATCTGAAATTTTTTTCTCAACGCAATCATAAATGGAACAGTAGTATTACGATACACAAGTGAAACGTACCGATCCAAATAGCATCTCGCCTACCGGCATATCTCGCTAAATATAAAGTGCGCGCGATTTTATCAGCTATTGACCGTGAGAGGACATTAAGTTTTCTTTTATCAAGGCCTCAGCGGGACGGGATAAAAAAAGGAAAGTAAAGTAAAACGAAGAAGGAGAGCGAGCCTCAACGGGAGGAAGAGTGGGAAAAAAATTCTCAGCGGACTCGATTTACGAGTTTCGTCTGTGTGTTGCATAAACGGCGCAAAAAACGTCTCCCAAATGATCGGACGAGGAAAAAAAAAGATGCACGCATTCACTTATACATAGTGTATGCGTATGCGTGTCTCGTTCGGCCCGATCGGATTAAAAACAAACAAGAAAAACGAGGGCTTACGCAACGCGCGCGTGAAAACTCTCGAAACCCGGTGACCGTCATCCGCGTTTATCAATGTTGCATCGAACTTTCGATCGTGCTTACCGGCCAGATTCACTTAGAAGCACAACACAAAATATTGTTACAATCAGAAGTTGATACGAATTTCCATTGAATTTATGAATAATTTTATTGTTACGTTTTTTCTAATGTCAGGAAAATTGTAGGAACAATGTTAAATGGTTTTTGTAATTCAAATTTAAAACGAAATATAAATATAATTCAGAAAATTGTAGTTAAATACGAACTGTAGTAGTCATACTAAACTTATTCAGTAGGATGATCTATAAAATAAAAGAACTCGACCCGGACGAGAGCGTGCACGCAGAAAAATAAATGGTAGATTTTACCACATTAAAGTACTTCTTTACCGTAATTTAAGGTTCGTATTTGGACAAACTTAATTTAAAGTAACAATTACTTTATTATTCAAGTTGAAGTATTTGGCAGATATTACTTGAATTTAAAGTAATTTTTACTATTCATGTAAGTCCTAACATTGATTAAAGCAAAGTTCACGTTATGTAAAGTCAAATTTACTTTAAATTGAGTAAATTCACTGAAAGCCAGTAACCTTATTTATTTGGTAAATCAAAAGAAAAAAAAATGACTACTTTATCTCTAAAGTGGTCCAGGTCGATTCATTTTTCTCTGTGCGAATACTCGTTTTCGTGGTACGTAAACGACGTATCGCCTTCTTGGGAACGAAAATCCTGACAAACCTCGGCACACAGCCATCCTAGCACGCCTCTCCCCAAATCCCGTGCGTGAAATTCGATTAAAAGTGGATCCACGCTCGGGGTGGCCTTCCACGATCAACGTACAACTAGCGTGTACGTCATATTTTCCGCAGTCACTGCCCTCTCTCTCTCTCTCTCTCTCTCTCTCTTTTGAAAATCAAATTCGAGCAGCAGAAAGTTTCGTACGCATTTATACGCGCGCCCAGGTAGGCAACTCGCGAAAGCGAGGTGAACTATCAACGTTGCTGAAATTCAATTTCGCGCTTACGCGTTTTGTTGCACAAACATTCGAAATTGTGAATATTCGGGGAACGAAAATATATCGAAATGACGACGGAGAGGAGCTCGAAAAAATTAATACACAGTGGGATTCGGTATTCCGTTGGTAGTTGAAAAAAAAAAAAACTCGAGAAATGAACGATGCGAAACCGAGGGCTATTTTTGCCAGGTAGCTCTCGCGCTTTTCAAATAAGTCCTCAACGCCGTGTATTGATATTGCACGCGTGAGCTAATAATTATCGCAAGGAGTATAATTTTATCGTTAACGATGACGGATGCCGGGATAAAGATTTAAGACGTCGTATGTGTGCGAGCCAGTGTATTACGAGAAAATAATATCGGATGGCTCGTGGACCAGAGCGAACGGGCAACGTATTATTATCCTTTCCATGGGTGAAATTACGAGCTAACGCGTGAATAATAGGATATGCCGTGAGCACGCGTGACGTGAATATATCGGAAGAATATTATACATGCAGGAGTGCACTCTCGATATTTTCCTTATAGGCACGTATCGTCGGTACGCGATGAATTTCAAACGAATTAAAATTTAGCGGGATGTATTTGATAGCCGAATGACAATGCTCTTGATAGGTCTCATCGAGCGATGAGAGAGGTTCATCGATTAATATTCACGCACGTTTCGAAATCGTTTCTCGTTGTTCGCCAGGACTAACGTTATTTGAAGTTATATTAAAGCGATGAAAAGCGTGCGAAAAAACGAGATTGTAACGATTAAACGGTTACAAAAAATAACGATTATAACTTTTCAAGTTATTTATTACTTTTTTTACTAAAAAATTTTAGAATTTAACATCCAAAATTTCGATGATGTAATTTTCGGATGTTGAATTTATCAGTTAGTACACCGAATTAATTTCAATCTCGTTACACGCACTTGTTCGATAATTTATCAACGCTCAGTACAGTTTCCTGCATTATCGTGCTGTATTCTTCTCCGAGGTACGGTCTTTCACCGTGCGCGAATCCAAGTCCAATTCGGTTCTCTATTTTACCGACCTCAACCGGAAATTGCGACAGAGCGCGACATTTCCGGTCAATCTCGCGTCCGTTAACGAGAAGGATATTACGCCGAATGCAATTAAAAATTCGTTTCACGACTCTTTCCAATCTCGCTTCAAACTATTCCCGTCGAGCTTGTATTGGCTGTTAGTTAAGCCAGTTTCTTTTAATTCGTTGATTTAAAACGATTAGATGAGAGGAAATCGAATCGCGAGAACAATGTCTGGAATAGAAATAAAGCGCGTTACGATCGTCGGAAGCAATTGCAGGATTTGTCATTCGATCGGTCATAACTCTCTAAACTTGAATCGGCGTGGCGATAATTCTCTCGCTATCAAATCCACTATTTCATTATAAACACTCTAAGATTTTCTTACTGAAAATATTTCGATTCGAATAACATATAGAGAATTTAAATAACTGTTTGGGTTAAGGATTCGTCATTTCTTTAACTCAAAAAATTTAATCCAATCGTTAATATTTCATTCATCGAGTGATATTGATTATAAAAATTTGTTAACTCTGCTTTAAAATTTATTAAACTCTTCCCAACTGGCTCATAGTACAATATCGAATCAGCAGAATCGTCGAAAAGCGGTGGAACCAATATCGATTCTGATTCGATTCTCGAAAACGCCACGTCGGTGTCAATTGATAGTAATTTATGAGAATTGAAATCTACGTGCGCGTATGGGGC
>NCVS01000258.1:32959-99812 GCA_003055095.1 Goniozus legneri
AGGGGCGAGCCCGATTTAATCTTCGCTGATGAGTTTGTTAACAACGCGAGGCCGTAACGCGAGCGAGGTACAACCCTAAGGTCCTTATCATTGTATAACGTCATTAAGCGACTGTAAATATTCCCGGCGTTATGCAAACTGCATCGGAGGCGAAGTTATAGGTTTGCAACAAACTCATTTCTGAACTTGACATTTATCGTCGGCGCGAGCGAGTCTGCCGTGGGAATGACGACGGGGAATTGCGAGGGGAGGGAGGGGATGCCATTACCCCTCATGGTGATCGATGCTTAAAGCTTTTATGTAAACTATAAAATTTCAATCAACATGCACATAACGCGCCCGGGTGATATATTTATGCGAGAATAATGACGCCTCCAAGTTTCAGGCCGCGTCTTGGCCGTACTTTAACGCCCCTGAGTATACACATGCGTTTCAGGTGAACCCGGAGTGCCAGGATCTCTTTAATTAAAGCGCGCCGAGTATATTTCAAAATGAAATTTATCGATTCCCTGACGACCGGTAACTGTATAAACAAAATACATTCGAATTTACGAGGCCTCATTTGGCGCTGGAGAAAAAATAAAACGGAAAGGAAAAGGGAAACTAATTGTCGTTACGAGAATGCATTTTTTATCGTTCACGTGACTCCGCACAGTTATCGTGAGATGGCATTCCGGCTTTGTGTGTATATAGGGTGTCTTGGAACAACGGCATTTCCTTCGAATTGTGAAAAAATATTGAACTTGTGAACTTCGTAATATTTGGTTAATAACTGCATCGTGTATTTACCAAAAGAACCCAATATATAAAAAACTAAACTAAACTTAAACTTGAACTTTCTTTTCTGTATGAAAAAAGAGGAAAAATTGTAATTCTTACATAATAGATGATTTTTTAATTTTAAGAATTCTATGAATTTCAATCTTGAAATTAAAGAATACCACACCCACGAGGCTATACAATCTGATTGGCTAACGGAAAATTGGAAGGACTTTAAAATCGTGTACTGTAAAAAGAAATGGAAAACGAACTTCTGTTTGAAAACTTTTCGAGCTACGTGTTATTTGAAGAGCCTAAAATCGTAGCGAGACACCCTCTATGCATAAGTGGGCCCCCTTATCGACCGTTATTGAATTTCTTTCCTCTTTCGCGAGGTGAATCGTCGAACGGTGCTCGCGGGATCCCCGGTTCTGGTACCTGGCGGTGTGTGCTCATAGCGCACACCGCGTTTGAGAAATTTCCCTGGCCCCTGGTATCGATTGAGCGCGATGGGGTTAGAGAAACCCCACTACTCCGTTTCAGTTGGCTAACGGCCAACTCCGATCGTCGTGACATGAGTGTGTGCGAGAGAGAGAGAAAGAGAGGGAGAACTCTCGCGACGTGTGTAAACTCAAACACGAACGCAAACCGTGTTCGCCGAAAGGATGGCAAATCTGTCGAAAAAATTTCGTCGAATTGGCTTATCGGCAAATTATGTACAATTATATTCGATGGGGAGAAATTTCCATTTTACCCTACGATAAGAGAAGAGAAATTCTTTTTATGATTAACAATAAGAAAAATTTTTTACCCCTCTTTAAAATCGGCAATTATCGTATCAAATTATAATCTAAAAACAGCTACGTACTAAGATTTACTTTTAGCAGTCTCATGGTCTTGTAAGAGTTAATACTCGAATTATGTTGAATTTTCCTTTTTAATTGTTAGAATGCAATTGAGTTTCGTTGAAACAGGCCTTGTATTAATTATTCGAAACATTATCGTGAATTCCGTTACGGTGAATGAAGCTCCAATATGAAAACGACCAGTTCCGATTAATCGACAATAACGAGACTACGATTAACGAAACTACGTTTGTTATGAAGAAAAATATTCGATAATTTGCCTTCTTTCGGATTCTCCCATCGACTCTCTTTTAAAAAAGGTACGCGAAGTGTCAGTTCCGAAATTCCTATTTCCATCGGTTCCAGGGGATTCTTGTTATTTCTACACTATTATGTATATTACGCAATTCCAGCATTGTATTTCATACACACTCTCGCGGAATAGTAATTAAATTAACCCGAGCTCAATTATCGTTAGCTTACCCACTTCATAATCGAAATACGTTTCGCAATTAAACGATGTGCAGAGTGTGGGATGGAGTATTAAAGCTCCAATACGGTACCGTCGATATATTTGTCGAATTTCATTGATCGCGACGCGTACGGTGCGAGAGTTGGAACAAACGGCCGTAAACCCATCCCAATTCTCTCCCCTCTCTCTCTCTCTCTCTCTCTCTCTCTCTATCTCTCTCTCTACTTCCGCTATTGTTTGAGCAAGTCCGCTGTGAAATATGGACATTCGATAACCGGCTCGTTACGTCGCTTTCGAGTCTCCTAATGTCTTTAGGCCGAACTCGATTGGCCACGCAATCGCACATCAAACTTTCTAAAGTAATCACCTGATCGTTGTTACCTCGACATTCCATGATTCCTCGCAATTTGATCGTCGCATGAAAATTTTACTTTCGAGAGGTGAAATTAGTTTACTCGAAACAAACATTCGGCTGACGGAAGTACCAAGAATTTTCAGGAGATAATGGAAAATGATAACTCTATGTGTGTATGGACATATCTCAACTTGGGAATGAACAAATTTTCTAATCGATAAGTATACACCCTCGGATTTTTTTATAATCTTTTTTGATTCAGATCGAGAAAGCACAAGGATGTTTTGTTAGATTACGTCTTTAAATTCGTGTTCGGAAAAGTTTTTCAATCATCGAAAGTTAGATGGCTTAACTCCATAATCGTTCGAAAGTCGTTTGTCTTTATTTATCTCGATCTGTTTTCGCTCGAAAAGACGAAAATCTATTGCACTGCGGAGAGTTACCAATTACCAAATTATTACAGTAGCGTAACGAGCATCCGCTCCCGGATACAAAGAGCCCGCGGGGCACGAAAACGAAATTGTTTTCGCGTCTCTTCGTCCCTCGGAATACCCGGGACTTAATCACAGCGCGGGTATTAAGAAACTTCCCAGTCGAGCGGGTGTACCACTCCAAAAAGTCATTCGCGACGAGGGGAAGCGCGAAAATTATTCAATTTCCCGGTACTCAATTTCACCCCCTTTCCCTTCCTGTTGTAATTCAAAATGAATTCACAACACACGACGAGTGAAAAATGATGGACGGTGTAGGATACGTAGGAGACCACGATCGAGTCAATATTTTTCTCGTTAAAATAATTAATCTTTCTTGCTATTTTATATCATATTTATAATTTTTATAATTTTGTTTGAACATGCTGTAAATCATCAAATGCTATTGCATCGTTATTTACTATTCGACGTTTAAATTTTGCCAACTAATTTCTCGCAACCAAGTAAAGGGATGAAAGAAAACAGAAACAAAAATAAAAGAAAAAAAAAAGAGAACCTTGGTCTACTGCATATGAAAAGAAGGTTGGCAAGAAAGAGTTATTCCACCACTGCATTTGGCATGAAATTTTAAAGTGTGGGCAGAGAAGGGAGGGTTATTCTATACTTTATTTTCAAACTGATAACACGCTGGGGTCACAGGATTTTCTCTCCATTGAAAAATCTAAAGTAGAATCAATTAAAAGTTGTTCTCATAGCGGCTTTCAAAAGAAGAGGGAGAGAGAGAAAGCAAGCGATGACAGGGATAAGCCGTTTCGCGGTCCGTAAATATTCTCGAACGGAAGGGGCTGAATCGGGTCCTCGATAACGCTTGAGTAACGATCCATTGCGTTTCTTAAGGCTCAGCGAGAAAGAGAGGCTTACACGTAAAAGCCGAACGCGGTCAAGCGAAATTTCGAATCCCACTTTTACCTCTGGCAGCTTTCTTACCTCGTTTGTTTCTCCTACTCCTCGCCTCGGCCGGAATATAAACTCTGCGTAATGAACGGAGCCGGATGTACGTAGCGCGGAAATTGATCCTCCTACTCTCGTAATCGGAATTCTCGCTCGACTGGCTACGCCTTCCCGAAACTGCACGCGAGTAATCCGCCGTTATTAATTACGTCCTTCTACGTTGCGATTTACACGCTCGTCTATACGACGAAATTATTGCCGTCGAGTTCGCGAACGGGAAGAGACGCTGATGAATCCCCGCCGATAAATTGGATTATCGTTTATCCTCCGCCTCTCGCGTAATTTTCGCGGAAATATGCGTATACTTATTCCGGCTTTCCGCGAGCTTTTCGTTTTCGGCCGAGCGTTATTTCGATCCGGAGTGCTGGGAAAATCGAGACGCAGGTACAGAGTGCCGCGGATTGAACGCACATAGAAAAAGTAGATTCGATTTTTTTAAATATGACAAAAATCTATAGTATTGATTCGTTGAAAAATAAGTTTATTAGACAATTTTTAATTGAACAAAAAACAAGTGATTGGTTAGAATTTAGAAAAAATTCGTTCCACCTAAAAAGCAATTTCCACTGACCAAATACTTGAAAATTCCAAAAATACTATTTCTGGAATAAAACGGACTTTTGGTCGAACCGTGTCAACGAAAAAATTCGTTTGACCGAAACCAAAGTTTTCGAACCGAAATATTTTTTTTCTACACACTTTCGCGACTCCAAGAGCGACGTTTATCTCTTCCACTATTCGCCAGAAATATCGCGGACGCTAAACGGGATCGCGATTGGAAAAACACCGGATACAGTCGAGTAGAGAGAGCCCAGTTACACGAGGCGGGAATTTATCGAAGGTAGGAGATAAAGTTATCCCTGGATGCCGGTGATTATTTATAGGGAATCGGTACGACGTTTTCCAGACAAAAGACTGGAGAGGGAGGGAGAGAGAATTATAGGCCGAACTCTTTCGCCGTATAAAAGACAACGATAAATTCTCGTTTTATTATACCTTCGAGGTAAGCTAGCTTCGCGCTACCACCGACCCCTGTTTCTGACCGATATATATTTTTCTTACACGCGTTACGGAACTTTCGACGATTCCGGTCGGAGAATCTTCATCACCGGATCCCGAGCTTCGCGATCCGGTTCGAGAAAACTCTGACGAAATTATACACTGAGAAAATTTATATAAAGTCTTGGTTTGATATTTTATGAGCTTTAAAATGGTTATTCAGTACGATTATATTCGTTGTGCTGGGATATTTAATCGTTTGAGATATTTGATTCCCTTTTCACCCGACGAGCTTGATGGATAAAAAGAGGGACGCGCGCACAATAATGATACATCTACTCTCCCCCTCATTTATACCTCCCTTCTTGTAATTAACCCATCGCTGAGCTCGTTCTATGACCAAGACGTTTCGTTAATTGAATCTCAAAGGAATAATGGAGGGTTCGATTACCGATATTTATCGCAGGCTGACCCAAGGTTATCATTTAATTAGATTGATTGTCAATGATTTTCTTTGAGAAAAAAACATAATATCGAATTTCATTATACAAAATGTACTATCAAATAGAGGGTATAGATCGTAAAGTTCTGAATGAGATACTTTTTCCATTTTGCCATCCAAATTACAATTATCGAAGAGAGGTTGCCAGTTACTGAATTTCATTCAAAGTGAATTGCAAATTGAAATCGATTCCTATTTACCCACGCACATATGAATATACATTCATTCAATATCAATCCACATATTGGTAAAAATTCAGACATCTTTTACTATCAATTCTGATCAGTCTGAATAGCTTTGAAATTGGGTATAGTATAATAAAACGTGAAAGAGGTTGTTTTTTTTTGCAGAATCTCAGAATATTTTCACCAAAAGAATTGTTTTGGATTATTTTGTATGGTATTCCACCAAAAAAAAATTTAATCCCTTCTATATAAAAAACAGTATTCTTTTTTCATTTTAATGAAACGATTTATTATAACGAAAATAACCTATAGTTTTCTAAGACGAGGTTCTGCTACATTTCTGAGATTCATGACGCAAATTGCCTCGCGTGATGCGTAGCCAGTGAGCGTTTCTGCATTTTATCGCGAAGAAACTGCAACTCGGTAGGAGGTCAGCGATATCGGTGCAAGCTCGATGCACTCGCGCCCGGCCCGTAGAAAAATACACACACCTTTCTCGCTGACCGCGTCATCAATTCACGGGAGAGTCACCGTCATCTTGTCTCATTTCTGTTCCGTTTTCGTCCGCTGCAGTGGCCTAGCGCGCCATCTGTTTCAATAGCACAGCTCTCGCAGCTTTTCGCGCAGTTCCATTTATTATTCTCTCCCCTCGCCCTCGTATATAGATATAGTTAAGGCTAAGCGAGTCGTATAGTCGTTTCTACGCTTTGATTTCTTTCTTTACATCATAAATTTGGAAAAATAGAGTAACGGTTTCTCAGTGAAATTTGATATTGGACAATATTTTACACATTTTTTCTCATTTTGCACAAAAATTGTTTCCTTTTCTCATTTTCTAGAAAACTTTAGGTGATTCAGAAAAATTCGGTACAATTAAGAACATCTTTTAAATTTAATAATTTCATAAATTGAGGAGCTACCTTCAAGGGCCCCGGTCAAGTATAGAACACAATATCAGTCTCGCATACGTAAGCCCGAAAAATTATGAAAAAGTCCAAACAGAAATATAAAAAATATTGTCTCACCGCACGACGTAAATCCGGTAAAACTTCTCGAGAAAAATGGCAGAGTTCGAGTGGGATCGCTAGAACGTTTCCAGTTTTCCTGTACGTGAGGGGATGCAACGGCACGCTCTCGCAGGTCTCGTGATAAAGTATTCGCGAGCATCTCGCGAGATGTGGATACAGCTCGGCTCGTTCCACTTTTATGGACTCGCGCGAACGCCGTTTTTCGTGATTCCGGCATACGAGATAACATCCGGCTGGATGAGAATCGGGCCAATTTATAAAGCTACGTACAGCAATACTCGCTGCGCCGGATTGTTATTCATACACGAGCGAAGTAAAAAATAATAAACGAAACAACGAGGGAAATGGTTATTTCGAGAAATTAAAATTGCACGCGAGTTCTTCCAGACGCAAAATCATTTCTTCGTCATTTAAATTTTTCTTCACAAAACTGAAAGAGAAGTGTCTGTCTGCTGACAAAGCCGAAGCGTACGCGCCGTTGAAACGCACCTCGAACCGATAGGTCTTAATGGTCCCGGCCGATTTCGCCGTTTCGTCCGGAAGGAAATACGAAAAATAGAAATAGTTTTCCTTTCGCTGGGGTTTCTCGGAGCGGAGAGAGTGAGAGAAAGAGCCTGACCTTTTTTCCCGGGAGAGTCGAGGATGCGGGAAATGCCGGATCGGGAGAAAGAAAAAGAGGAGGAGGAGGAGGAGGAGAGGAAGTGCTACTGCAATCGCCGGCGAAGCGAACGAGAGCGTGCCTCCCGCTCATATCTGAGATCTCTCGCGTGCGCCCCCTCCCTCTCTCTCTCCCCCCTCCTCTCCTCAGCTTCCATTTTCATTTACACCCGACGCTCGTCGGATACGAGCACGTAACGAAGTTCCAACTACGCGTAATCACGGATTATCCCCGAGTAGTAATACTCGACGCGGCGGTCGTCCAACGTTATAACGCTAAGCTCGATCTCTCTTGACGATAATTCCTCATGCAACCTGGAAACGGTGTACGTATTGAGCTACACCCCCCCCCCCTCTGCTCCTCTCTCCTCTACCCTCCCCATCGCGCCGAAATGAAATCGAGTCGGTTTGCCAGTCGAATGCTAAAAATAAAGAGGGATTTCGAGGTGCCGAGGGTGATAAAAAGAGGAATTGTTCGCGTGAATCGAAATCGTTTGATTTACAGTTTTGTTTTATGGTGTATTTTGAGAAAGTAAAAATTGTTAATATTATTTTGTTTGCAATTGAAGGTTTTTTTCTTTTTTTCTCTCCGGGGATGAAGGAATTTAGCCGAGAGTGATAATACCTTTCGCGGTGGCTGGAATTAATTGATCAGCGGCCAATCGAATGAAAGTGGTGACCGTCGATCGATCAATGACAGGGATGAAACTTTTCACAACCTTGTTACTTCCACAGGGTGTCTTGGTATAACTAATATTTTCAATGGGTGGAATGATTTTTCGATACCTAATTAGCAAGATGGATTACACCTCTCGTTTCGTGGCCCACTCTGTTATTCGAAAAATCAGAAACGTCTATAAAATGTATAATAGGTCGAAGTGCGAAAGATGGAAGGACGATAGTCGAGTTAAGTTGTAAATCTGCTGAATCAGCTGGACACCCAGTATACCGATTTGCAAGAGCTCGTTCCGCGACAGCCCGGTGTTGGATAAAAAGCTAACGAATGTTGGATAGAAAGAAGGAAAGAAGGAGAGGCGGTGCTAGGTGCGTTAACCCTGCGGTGATAATTTACGAGGGCGAAGGAGAGAGAGAGAGAGAGAGAGAGAGAGGTGTATAAGAGGGTTGCGAGTAGCCGATAAAATCGCCCACTATATAGCGGCACCTACAGTCTTGACCGTCAGTGCGAGGAGATACGATCGACTATAAAACATTTCGTATGGCCGGCGTTGATCCTGCTGGATGATTTACGCCTCCTGAGGTAAGAACACTCACTTTTTTCTTCTCTCCTTACTCTTCCTTTTATCCCTCTCTCGGTACAAGACAGTCGGAAGCCGGAAACGCGTGGAACTGCTATTTCGTACTGTTTCTCACGTAATGGATACTCTTTTGTCGATGACAAAGAAGAAAATAAGGATCTCTTTGCGAGCTCGCCTCTAATGCTCTCACATTTAGACTTTGAGAACTTAAAATCGTCGATTGGTTATCGAAAATTGAAATAACTGAAGTTTCATATACTGAGCGAGACATTCGACGAATTTTTCGATGTTTTTAGATTAACGAAAATACTCATCGAGCGCAGGACCGTGAAATTTAAGATGCTGCGATAAATAAATGACCCGGAGCCGAGGAAACCGAACGAATTCGAAAGTTGGAATAATTTTACATGAGATTAGAGTCAGACGAGAGTCAGACATTTGTCCCACAAAGTTCCATTAGGAAACTTCGCTATTCCTTCACGTGACCTTCGTCCTATAGCGGATTAATTTAGATCGACGATCGTGTAATCTCCCGCGACGAGTGGGAGCTAGACCGCGACGGCAATTCAAAGTTCCGCCGTGGTAATCGAAATAAGGCCTCGAGCATCAGCTGCCCCTCTTTCGCCCTCGAGATTCTCCTTGTACCCATCGAGATTTCAATATCGCTCAACATGGCTAGTGATTCGACCGAGTGTACGCTCAGACGTAATAATTTATCAGCGGCGCAAACGCAAATGTAATAAATTGGGCCACCGGTGATATATTCAAAGCGATATAAGAAAATAACACAGGGTGTCCTCAGAACGAATGCTCGTCCTTTCAGGAGATAGTTTGTGAAATTTTTAAAAGAAACGTATTTTTCATTCTCTCTTGCAACGTAAGGCTCTTCAGTTATCTCGATTTATCCTCAGCCAAACCGAAACTAATTCTAATCTAAAATTCTGGAATGCATCTTAAATTGATTTCATTTAATTCAATATTCATACATGACGAACATTTTTCTTGGTGTAAAAATTCTTCTGTCGAGAAAATAAGAACGAATCCTGTCAAAAAATTTTTCCATTGAAAACGAAATGGGGTATTATTAGATTTTTCCGAAAGAAAAAGCGGAAGTATCAGTTCCAAATCGTGCTAAGGAAATACGGTAGCGCCATTTTCGCGAAGTTTAAGAATACCGCGCGACGGCATCGCGCCAGAAATTGGAAATCAATATTTAAGTCCATGCTCGAGATGTCGTGACTGGGTTATATTTGCGTGTACGGCCGAGCATATCGAGAGAATGGGAGACTAAAATAATTTCGAATACGCGATATATCTGTCAGGAAGAACAGAGGAGAGAGAGAGAGAGAGAGAGAGAGAGAGAGAGAAATGATATTTTTAAACGTGGATAGCCTTAAGCGTTCGATGTTATCGATGTTTAAAAAGACTCTTGATAATCAATGACATGTTTATGCAGACAAATGGAACGATAACTCGCGACCTCCAATGATGCGTTTCATTGATAAAGGCTGCGATTCTGTTACTTTCCCAAAATCGATAAATTGCAAACGCGTTCGAACCCGAAAACTCAACCCCAACCCCATTTTTCTGTCGACTTCGACTCTTTACATTGAGTTGTAGTTATTGAAGTGAAATAGTGAACTACGAAAGTTCGAATTTACCTATTACCGATTTCATAATTAAGACTGATAATTTATTTATCTTAGAATAATTTATAACGACGACAGGAAATTTAATTAATTGGATTCTCATAATTATTGATAAATTTTAAGTAGCAGAGAGAGAGACTACATGAAAAAGTTAAAATATCTAATATATGTATTATTCACTCCTCACTTCTTTCTGATAATCTCAAGATGATGACAAAAGCCATTTCATATTGATGAATTGCAAGTTTACCAACATTGCGTTTCGAACACCAATAACATGGTGCAGGAGTAGCATGATACCAGACGCTCGTCTGACTATACCATTTCTGTTGCTACTGTCTATTTGCCAGATTACGGCACTGCTCTACGTACACTAGTAAATAATATCGAATTACCATTTTACGAGCACTTTGCGTTATAAACCTACGCTGTTTCTTGGATACGGACCGGTAGCAAAATCCGTAATGGAGATGTAGAATCTTGTTAATATTGTCGTTTCTCCATATTTCTTTAACTACGATTGTCGGCGTTTTTTAAGCCACGCCTACAGGTTCGTTTCCAATCCCCTACATTATTTCGAGTCCGGCGTTCGATCCAAAAATCAGTGTTAGGTACGCTTTTTGCACGGTTAGAAATTTGGCAAGGATGCGAGTAACCGTCTTCATCTCTTTGCACTTTGTATTTTTCTCTTCAAGAAGGTCGCGGGGAAAAAGATTTTTGGCAGAAGCGCTGGCGCCCCGGTGAGGTCGGCATTTTCGAGGAGCTAAATGAACCGTGACGGTTGAAAGGGAGCCTCTGCGACTTGCTTCGCGTTTTTCACGCTTATTACCCACTATAATTGAAAACGTTTCGTGTCTGTTCGGCGTGACATAGGATCCACTTTCGTAGGTACCCGTTTCGTAACACATCCACAACACGTGTAGCTTGTTATGTTCGAAAAATCTGTGCGTGTTTGTCCCGCGAGAACTGAAGTGATAAAGAACACCGTTTCGCACACAAAACCGTCGCGCAAAAGAATGTCTGTCAGGGGATTGAACAAATTACGCGAGAACTACATTTGACATAACCAGATTCGTATTTTCGTCTTAAGAGTATAGATTTATGTAAATTTGAATTTTCGTTCGGGTTGTTTATTTCTTTCTACGTTGTTTGTTCGACAATTTACATAACACAAGAGAGATTTAAATTTATATTCTTCATCCATAATAATTTATAGTCACAGTAACATCACGTTTATACAAAACGCTGTATAAATAATACGACATTATCGTTGTAAACTAGATTCGCTATTTTTTCTGGACTAATGTAACAAAATGATATCCATTCATAAGTTAATATAGTATTCTTTTTCATAAGTGGATAAAAATGCAATCCGAGAGAATTATATATGCACATAATATTGCTGCATTAATCACTGCGATAAAACGTTAATAAGACATTAATTTTATTCAAATCTCCAGCTAAGATAACTCAGCCTGGTTTGTCGGCAAAGATAAAAAATGTAACTTACGCGTTAATTAAATTCTCAGCTTCAGGAATTGAATTAAATCGAAGTGGAAAAATATATTACGTACCCACCGATAATTCGTCGCCGTACCCTTCGCTTTGATTAAATTCCCCTTTACAATATCGGTTGGGTAAAATTGTACTTGGTATTAATACGAAATGGAATTACAACTCGCACGCAGTGTACGTGGATCAATGCATTCGGTGGTTTCGCTTGAGCATTGTCTCTCGAGAATTGAAATAACGCTCGACAAAAGTCGCTTTATACTCGCCCGCGAGATAATTTCGCCTTTGTACGCGCGACATGCGATGAGAACAACGAGGAGAGCGTTAGAGATATTCATGCACGTTGACCATATAAAATACTCGCTTTCAGCGTACCTTTGGTGAAACTGAATGGCCGCCAGCCACAAGATTACTCAGAAATCGTGTATAAATTTTTCTCCCCCTTTTCATCTTCAGTAGTTTACAATTTAATAATCGTGCGTGTAATCTAACCCTTACAACCCGACAAGGACGGATTTAGCGCGTAAGAATACAATACTTGTTTTCATTCAAAATGTTACCCTAATTAATTTTGAAATCTTTGTCAATTTAAAGGATTTTAGTCATACTCTTTTGAAGGTTCTTCTAATTTTTTTTAGGTGTATATTCTCTTTGAGCGCTCTCAGCGCCCGTTAATCCGTCCCTGTACGATAGAAATACCTTAAGTGGCGGTAATTTCTAACCGGATTTACCTATGGTGTAAGTCGCTCCGTCCAGTTTGAAAGTCGCGCTCTTGCATTTCTTGAAGAGCTTCTGCTGCGGATGAGGCGGCGGCGGGGGAGGCGGAGGAGGGCCTTTAGCGCCCCTCGCGTTCTCGCTCATGCTTCCTCTCTAACGATAAACGCACGCGACACAATCCCTCTTGCTTCCACAAAACTCGCGCTCACAACGCGAGTCGATAGTCTCACATTGTCGACCGAAATTAATGTCACTATTGAACGAACATATCAAGGGGTTATTCCACTGGAAATTTTAAACAAGAAATTTTATGAAAAAAATTTGGTCTAGATTTTTTTAATAGTATGTTTGTTGTTATACATGTAAATGAAATCCTTTCAAAAACTAATTAATGTAATCATTACAGCTTATATCGAAGCAATTTCTAAGTAGTATAACCCCTTGAGTGTATCTAAAGGGAAATCAAGAAGAGTGAAATCCCAAAGCACGGTTCAGGTTTTCACAGTCGGACAGGTAACCGGTGTCGGTATTTCCGATTTGGCTTTTATTTTCGCCGTGAGCCTTGAACAAGGGAGTTCGGATACAAAGACCACGTCTCTCGATGAATTTTCGCCCGACTTTTTTTCATCCTTTCTACTGGAGGGAGGGAGGTGAAAAATCAAGACACCGCGGGAAAGAGCGCTCGATGTAGATTCGCGCGAAATCGAATTTCCCGCTTGACGTTTGACGCGGTGACAAATCGGAGGCCCACCGAGGGACAATTTTTCCTCGCCCAACACTCACGACCCAGTTCGACCGAAAAACCCGAACCACGACCCGGTGTACGCTTTTTTTTTTCGTTGCTTCAGCGTGAAAAATTCTCGTCTTCTCTCTTTCAACTTCGATAATCGTCGGCGGGAGAGATGAATCATCGAGGGATTCGTTCGGAAGTTTCTCTCTCTCTCTCTCTCTCTCTCTCTCTCTCTCCGTCTACATATATATCTTCGTCTTTCTTAAGTGAAGGTCAAAGTTCAAGCTCGTTTGAAATAGAAGGCCGGGAAGGGATTCTCTCGGTTTCCGACGAAAACACAGCCCGGCCAAAGCCCAGAGGCCTCAACTATACCGAACTTCAACGGATTTCGCGAGTCGCTCAGCCACGCTCGATTTCAGTCCCGAGAGATGGTATCTCGTAGCGCCGATCGTACTCGATAGTCGAGTCTAGGTTTTTGCGCGATACACATCGAGACGTAATTTCTCACGCTATAACGGCTATTTACTCAATTACTTTTCAGCATTGTGTGCATCGAGAGAAGCCTTAAATTGGGATAAAAGCCAATTAAATTTTTTAACCCGAGTAACCATATTACTATAAAAAATAGTCGGAAAATTAGTGTTCCTGACAATCCTTTGTGTGTAACTATTTGTATGCAGAACTTATACTGCGACAATGTTTCTGTACCGTGTGAGATTAACATGCAAATAGAAAATATGTTGTCATCAACAACGAATGTAATTAAAGACCGAGTTAAATCTTCCCTCAATCATGAGTTTGAAATTTCGAGCGATGCAACCCGCCGGTATCGTATTAATCGCGTTTGTGCTCACGTCCTTGTAATTTGACGGCCCGTACTACACTTCCATCGCACTCTTCCACCCTCGTATAATGCGATCACGATCCAATTTGAGAGCTAATAACCATGCACAACGCGCGAGTTTTCGCGCTCTGAAACTCTCGCCGATAATCGCGAGCGGCAGAGGTTTTTTTTTTTACTTCGAATGAATATTTTGTCCCCAACTTTCTAAAGGCTCAATCTGCGAAACTCTACACCTTCTCCTCTCTCTCTCTCTCTCTCTCTCTCTCTCTCTCTCTCTCTCTCTGCTGTACACGCAGCTATTCATAAATTTTTACGACGAAGAATAATAAATTTCCTCTCTTTCTCACTCTCACTCCAAATTCTCTCGCAATTTCAGATTATTGAACGAGGAGAGCTCGCCGAAAATTTTAATCATTCGCCTACACGTGACCTCAGGAACCGACTGCTTTCAACTTCGTCCTTGGTATAACCGAGTAATGAAAAAAATTTCAGCGAAATACCGAGTGAATTCCAAGTGAATTTTTAATGTGTTTAGTGATTGATAGTGTTTATGAAAGACGACGTATTTTTTCTTGAAGAGTCGATCGAATTCAACGTTAGAAATTAGGTACGTATAGTATCGAAACAATGTGAAATTTATTTCTCGTCGCCAGAACCTAATGACTGTAAACCCCATTGAAATTATTTCGGCATCGCCACTTGGGTTATAATATCGCGTTACCATATTTCAGCAATTTCGCTATTATTATGAATTACCGTGCCGGCTGGATGGAACGGGAGAAGAAAAAGAAGAACGCGTACCTACTGGCATTTAAGGACTTAATGGGCGTCGATCGCATTTAGCATGACGCGCGTGGGTAGTGGGGAATCCAATAGCCGGGCGTGTTCACGCGTTTGCTTGTATTGGCACCTCGCAGTATGGTAAATTAATTGTTCCTATGGCGACGAGCCGTACGTGACTAAGGAACGGAATAGCCGGCGGTCGAGTGCGCTCTTCCCTCCCCCTCGTCCTCCGCACGTACCTCTTCGCTCGTCCGATCTCACGAGCAACACGTTTCGCACGGCTGAGATGGAAAGAACGAACGAGCGAGAGAGAGAGGGGGGGGGGAGAGTACACGCGACACTCGATAAAAAGGGCGGAGTTCCCTCAATGCGCCTCGTCACTCGAGACGGAGTAACCTCGAAAGAAAAAACCACCCCCGACGCACGTATACACCCGGAACCGGAGAACATAAACAAACACAGCTCGTGTTATTCCATTTAATGCACCGCCAAGTCGAAGGGGGACGTGTCCTTCGACTCGATCTCGCCACTATCCTCCATCCGTTATCGCTCTCGTTTCACATTTTCGCCGTCGCTCGTGTCGAGCTATTTACACTCACGGAAGTCGGTGAATGCACTAACGAGAATCGAACCGCGATCCATCGATCCTCGCACTCTCTCCGTGTGTACGTACGCGTACGTGTGTACAGTGTACACGTACGTGTCACGAGACGAACCGAATCCGGCTTCTGCGAGCGAGTCTCGCACGACTAATCGACGCCAGTGTACACATTATGGTATACGTAATATTGAGATAGAAGGAGAGAGAGAGAGAGAGAGAGAGAGAGAGAGGCCACTTGTACTTCGCTGATCTCGCGTTCTTGGGTCCCCCACCGTCCACTACATCGGTACGTGACTTTTTGACTGGAATGCGTTAAATTGAATTTGCCACGGCCGCGTCCCGTACACGCGACGGTGAGCGTAAAAGTAAATTTTTGCTTTCCTTTCTATTTTGCACTTACGGAGGTTCTTGCGCTAACTGAAAAGTTTTAGAGCCAAATTTCTGAACAATGAAAGATTATTATCGTGAAAATTTACAGAATTTCAACCAATCAATTATCGATAAAATGAGAAAGCAAATCTACTTAAATGTCACGCTTTCAATGGAACAAATTCATTATGAATCTTATCAATACCGGTCTAACAAAATTGTTAAGGAGAACTACCGATTGTCGAATAAATTTACGATAACGGGGCTCACTGTAATTTGACACGATTATATGTATATTTACATCCAAGTGAAAAGTCAATGCGAGCGACGCGAGAGTTTCGTTCCCCATTTTCACTTTTCTTTTCTTTCACATGCCGACTTCGAGTCACCATACATCGTAACCGAGTGAATTCCGTTGCGAACGTAATGAACTCCATGAAAGTTTTTTTTCTCCCCTCTTGTATATAACCACACGCGGGGAATGAAAAAGAGACGTGATGGAGGAAAAATGAGTCGATCGAATACCGTCGTGAATTCCTTCCCGAGGCTCTCTTTGCCTGCATAATGAGTGAATAAAAACGGACAAGCATCTCGCTTCTACACAGTGAACGTCAGGCTCGCTACTTTTGGTACAACTTTCGTACTTATCGAAATAAATTTTCTATCCGAAGCTCGACGTTACCGTGTCGGGGTTTCAATTTCGTTGCTTGGAAACCTCAATTTGTTTTTAGCGTGAGAAAAACGATTCGAATGTGTATAAAGTTTTCGAACATGAATAAATTCGACTGATCCACATTGAACAATAACTGTATTCTTTTTAATCCGTGTAAAAAAATCTCGTAATTGAGTATAAGAAAAAATATTCCCCGAAAAACCGAAAAAATTTCCCACTGTAACGAGCTCACAACGACACCTGATAATTATCCCACGTATGAGAAAATTCAGGTGTAGAAAACACGAGGGTTCGTATCATCGGAGAAAAATTATTCCAGACAAGAAAGGTCGGTTTTTACTTCGTCGTTAGGCGAGAAAATTACGACTGCACGCAAACCGTAGTAACCGTAGTATAACCATAAACACGGGGAGATCACTCGATTCACAATGTCATATATCAAAACCGACCGCACACTCGGTTTAATATCCCGCCATAAATCGGTTGATTTTTGGTCGAGAACCGTATTATTTTCACTCTGGTACCCGTAAAACCATCAAGGTAGATATATACTACGATACGCGCGTGTGCGGAGCGAAGTGAATATTCAACCAACGCGAATTGAAACAAAAAAGATTACAGGCGATTTGTCAAAAAAACCGAATTCAATACTGCAGCGGGATCAGGTACGAGACCATTCGTATAACGAGAATGAAACTCATGAGCTTGTAACTAACTTCGAGGCGTTATGACGAATCGCGTATCGGGCTAGCGAATTTAAAGTACGAGAAAAAAAAACAGTAACGACAGTGTACAACGACGAAACGTTAAAATGCGGATTGTGCACGGATGGGTAAACAATTTGCGAGTAGAACGCGGACGCTGCATAATGCGAAATAATAGAATTTCAATCTTCTCACGTAATTTACATCAATCCGATGCTTATTCAGAAGTTGGAGACTAATCGGATCATTCGGCGTTGGCCTTCTAGCCGGTTAATACGCCGAGAGTGAGGGAAGGAGGGGAGGAGGGTCGTCTTATCCGAATCGGTGGGAAAATTGAAACAGATTACAGCCGTGAGGGTCCGAATTGGATAGGAGTAGCGAGTCGGTTAACGAATAGTCACTATATCGATCTCGTAGTTTCCCGGAATCCGTAGACAAGATTGGCATCTTCGTGGCTTTGTATCGGCGCCGATCTTCCTTTGATACACCCGCAAGTATCGAATTCGCTCTTATTCGTAAATTCGTTGGCAAATCTCTTGCGAAAAGGGAACTAATTATTCGGCCTCTAAAATCGAATCGGATAAAACTACCGACATATCCGAGAGGAGACCTGATAAATTAAAACATCCTTATACACTAATTTATCGTTCACGCATATTCACATCTATTTCTAAACCTATTTCGAAAGAACTCGGTTAGAATTCAATTCGTTTCGGAGTGGGAAATCATTTCCTAAAGGCTGAGAATTCGCACTGTCCGACTGTGAAATCAACGTAAAATCGAGTTAAAATGAAAATAGAAGAAATAAAAAGAAAAAAAAAAACCGTACGTTGTTCGCAAATCGAACACGTGGATTTTTCTCTCGGCGGTCGAGACAAACGAGCGCACGATCGTCGTAGCTGCTTCGCGATCACTGAGCGTCCCGTCTTTCTTATTCCCGGCACGTTCTCGGCATGTGCCAGCAACCGATAATAAGACGTTTTTCTCGCGACCGGAGCGAGAGAAACAAGCACCGCAGGAGACTCGACGTTGTGTGCCCGCGACAACGACGGCAACACTAAAACTCTCGGCACGGTGCCACGTGACCGGGAGCTCGCGCGCTGGCCGCGGTGAGCGCGAAAGCTCCCAAAGCTTTTCACCCCTCTCGCACGGAATCGCGCAAGCGCCGGGGACGCGCGGCAGCCTCGCTCTTTTTCCACTTGTTTGTGTATCGAGTCGTTATTTCCTGCGAATGTGTTAACGAACTGTGACGTAACGATCGTAGGCTGTTACTTCTTTTGTTTTCATCGCATAACCGAGCGCCTGTAAATAATTTTCTTGTTTTCAAACCGTCGTAATGCCTGTATGAAAATTCTTCAACAAAATATACGCAATTGGCTTCGAATACCAAAGTCCACGCTCATTTTAACAATCACAGAAACAGCGAAACTATTAACGAATAGCAAAACTTGCCAGAAGACTGAAACGAAAATGTTTTTTACCGCTAGCCGCGAAATGGACACATGATTTAACGAATATTTCTCATTGCAAAGATGTTAAAGTAGATAGACTGTATTAAAACGTACTTTATTATAACTACCCCATAATGCAATAACGAACGGTTAGTTGGATATATTAAATGACGACCCTCGTAAAGTTGGAAAATCCATTTCGCTACACATGCGTTATTATACTACGAGTACAACCATTTAGAACGAACATGCATTTATTTTTAATACGTAGTTTCGAATTAAATTACTCATTACTACCAGAATAGTATCAAATATTCAACGCGTAATTAGAACCAATTATGAGTAATTTGGAATGTCATCGATAAATAAAGCCGAATAGAAACATTTGAATATTCAGGAATTGCAATAATTTCACGCCACGGTATAGTATAGTGTGGTCATTAAACTTCTTCGATGGCATACAACTAATACGAATTTTAAGGACGCGATTACCTCACCGTGCAATAACAGCTACGTTGTCGGGGAAATTTCATTACCGCGTCTCGATTTAATAACACCTCGAGCTCGCTGACCTCGGTAAACCGGCAAACAGAGAGAAAAAAGCAGAAGGAAGAAAAAAGCAGTGCGAGAACCACACTAGGCGCGAACGAGTGTATTGCGTCTCTTTTTTTTTCTCTCTCTTCGGTGGACAGCTTTTACGATCTTCGCCGTCTTTTTTAACGTTCATCCCCTGCCTCGATTCTCGTTTCGTTTTTTTTCCTCCTTTCTTCTCGCTCTCCGTTCTACGGTTTTCGAGCTACGTAATCTGTCTCGCTCACAGACGAGGATAACGTCAGGGTGGTGTTGAGGCATCAACAGCGCGATTCCGTCACGTTCTTACGCCTCGTATCTCCTGAGATATCGTGACTTTCCACGTTAGCGATGACGCGACGCACGTACGACGTTATGTACCGCGACCGCCGAACGATCTCACGTTTTTTTTTTCAGATAATCGCGAAATTCTGGACGTTTAACTCGCTTCAGATTCGACGTCCGTCTCGTTGATTTCGAGTTATTCTGATTTTTGGAGATTAGCGGCTCTGATAACACAGGTCTACAAAAAAAAAATTTTTTTCTGTGGTTTCCCTTTTTAGAGTGAATTCGGTTTTCATGAGGTCATTGTAGTCCACGTGCAAAATTTGGATGTCGAATTGACTCTAGTTCTCTTGATAAATGATAATATTGCAAATGGACATAATCGTTACTGTTTCTCATTTTAAAAATATTGTTTTAAATGTGTAGCATTTTTATGTGAATTTCATTTACAATATAGGAATTTTGAATCACTGAAAGTATCAATTAGTTCATTATTCAATCTTGCAGGTAGTAATTGTTAGAAGAAAAAAAAATGAATCCTTCAAGGATCTCGTGTGGTAACAATCCGGAACATTTTTGTTTCACATGTGGTAAATATTCCTCAGCGAAGCAACGAAGAAACATAAATAATTTCGTTGAAGAAGCTTATCAAGAATATATTGGAAAAAAAATTGGGACTCCAAATAAAAATTTTTCTCATTTCTGATACAATTTCTCAATTTATCTTGAAAACTAGAGTCATCCTGACCATTCTATTGCAATTTTTGTATTCACAGTAAACGAAAATGATATAAGATTGATTCTGAAAGATCATGCTGCAGAATTGTTGTTGCTTCCAATTAACACCCGACCTCCATTATGAATTTATTATTACATACTTTTTATTTATGGGCGAGTGACTATAGGGTGAGGTATATGAAAGAATAACGATAATTTTGAGCGACCCTGTACAGGCAAACGATCACATGTGATTCGACATTAAGCGCCTGCGAACTGGTGTACATAGTCGTTAATCGCGACGGCAAACCCACACGGGGAATTACCGGCGGCTTTTCGCGAAATCGATACGCACACACACGGCGCACGCATAGACGCAATTAATTCGCTAGTCCTGTTTGCGTATCGCGATCTTCGGGATCGACGATCGGAGTTTGGAAAACCGATAATATAGGTACGCTCGTGTCGTTTCGACGGGGTGGAGTTGGGTGTTTACTCACGTACAGTTCGGTTATAAAGTTGAAAGCTGGCGTACCTGCGAACAGAGAGAAAGGATCGATAAGCCGAAGAAACGAGCAATAATCGTCGAGGGTTATTAATTAGAACGGACTATCAGGTCCGAGATCGCGTTGGGTTACGACGAATTACGCGCTCGCTTTATGCCCGCCGTAAACTCGCCGCTCGGGAGATTTTATCGTAATTTGAAACTGGCCGCGGGCGTTTATGAACTTAAAAAGGTGAAGAATGAAAATAAAAATGGCGAAAATGATCCGAAATTCTGGTAGTTCGATAATTAACGAATTATAAGTACCTACGTGTATGTTAATTTTTGGATAAATACCCCGGGATAAATACGTTGCATTCTTTGACGCATAAATGACACGTGCTTTGGTTTATATTGGCTCTCTTCCATTTCAGAATCGTGCGTTATATTCTTCTCGGCTGTCAATAAAAAATGTTTTTCTACACCGGAAAAATGTTCGCGAGACCATTGAAACAAACGAGTGCGCGCGAAGCTCGTGTGCAATACGATATAAATGAAAAAAAAAAAAAAAACATAACGCGAGGTTGTATCGAACGTATAATACAAACATTAAATTTCCACGAATACTCATTCGTGCGATTTTACTTTGACGAACAGAACTTTTTCCGAAAGAAGAACTGATACGTTTCTTCCGCGCGCTGGAGATTTTCAATACCGAATACAACAAATTCCTTTCACGGAATGAAAATAACGATTCCAATCAGAGAACGATAAAGACGCATCGGGAAAGCGAAAGGTTCGGATTTCTCGTTTTTTTTCTCTCTTTTTGAAAAGGAAGAAGACCGATAAGGACTAGAGCGTGCTCGGAGTTCCATCGAAAATAACACCCGGGGGTTACGGTCCAACTCTTTGGAAACGGGAATCATTTCCGTCTACGCATTCGGCAACTCGAGAGAAATTGTGTCGTCCTCGTAAAGGGAAATTGCATTGTTCCGCGATTAATAAACGAGCCGATTCGCCGGTAATAAGGAAGTACGAGAGTTCGTCGAACGTTCCGAGTTTATCGCGTGTATCTTGTTTGGCGATGCAAATAGTCCTCGAGAAGCGAAATAAAATTTTCCGAGAATAAGTCGAGCGGGGGAGTTGTCTTCGCGAGGGAAACGTACGCGTCTTATCCCGTTGAATGGTCTCTTTGCAGCCGGCGTTTCTTCGAAAATGGCTGCAATTTCCGGGGATCCGGAGGCTTGTCGAGAATAGACGAGAGTCCTCGTATGTTTGAGTTTACGCGAATCCTCGTGTGAGTGTTTTACCTTAACCGGTTTGTATGGCTCTGTAAGTAGTACGAGTCAATCTTTAACCGTCCCTTTTCCAACTGTTTACTTCAACGTAGTCGTTTCGTGGATTGATTTTATGAAAAATTTCAACGAAATCCTCTTCTTGGTTATTCGTTGAACAAATATAGATTGAATAAATTTAAAATAATAACTGATTGTAAATTTTCAAAAACAGAACTCTCGAAAGGATTTATTTTTAGACCCAATTTCAAATACCCAGTCTCTAATGAAACAATTACCTTAACTCATCTAACAACTTTTTAACGTCCTGTATACAAAGAAAGTGTGAAAATTATTCTTTATAGATTTTCAATTCCCAAATCAGAAGAGAAAACCTAGCGGCTCTTATAAGAATCTCTAAAATTGAGAAAAACGATCGCCCTATATCCGGCGATACTCTCACGCGACCGAGTTTAAACTCGATAATATCGTCGCGGGCATTTTCGCGAAGAAGTTGCGGCTCTCACGGAGATCGGACGTTTTCCCGTTACGAGTTTCTTTTCACAAGGCTGCTCTCGCGATCGCTGGCTCCAACGAACAACTTGGACCACGGTACGAATTCACTTTTCACATTCACAGCGCGAGGGCTTTACGTGCGATTCGAACTTTTCCCGTGCTTAGGAAATTCAATCAAGTCTACTTCTCTGAATGCGTGAGAATTATTAACGAGACTGGAATTAAGAGATGGATGAAGTAACTTTCCAATCGATATTTCATCGCTATTAGTATTACCACATTATAATTTTTAACGAAATTGTGACGGAAACCTAATCATCAACCTCTAATCGACATTAAATCTCTATTTTTTGGTTTTATTTATCGAAATTTCAAATTTTTTAAATAAAAAATTAAAAAATTATGTATATGGAATACGTTTTTACTAAGTACTTCTTCAATTCAATGCCTGTCAGAGGTTAAGATGGTTGTTCCGAGAGAAAACAGTAAGTACGAAAATCCATCAAGAGAAAAAATCATCAAATCTTATTTTCCTCGCCATTTTCGGTACTTTCGCGAGAACTGTCGGGCGTCAACTTAGCGAAAAAGTGAGAAAAATGAAAGAAACGAAAAGAGATATAGAAGGCGCAGAGCGAACTGATGGGCCTGATTAACGAGCGAGAACAGCCCGCGTGATTTACGACGGCGCGCGTCCACCGGCCGAAGGCCGGGGACAAATTGTGAAAAGCCGGTGACGCACCAGCGCGGAATTACGAACTCGACAGGTCGAAACGAACGTCCCGAACGAATTGGAATTTTCGAATTTCGTACCAGGTGGACTCGCCGGTCCACCGGGAGCGATTCAATTCCGGAAAAATACAGAGGAGCGTAATTCGAATCGGGAATTGCAAATACCTCGCGCGCGAGTATTTTGGCAAAATTTAATTAAGCTATCGCCCCGTAAATCTCAGGAATCGATAATATTCGCCGCTGGTAATCTCGACATCGCGTAAATCTCTCATCGAAGCACCGCTTCGCGAAAAGGGTGAAAATTCTCTGACCCTGTTGTGCGCAGAGAAAGGAAGGAGAAGTAGCGAGAACAAAAGTCGGCAGGGAGGGATAAGAATGGCGAGACGGCAGACAGCGTCGTGATGAACGATGCCAAGGGCAAACGGCCAGAGGGAGCTCTCGGCTCCGATAACTCCGATACCAACCGATGAACTCGCACGGCTAAATTTAAACCCTTCGAGCTCGGATTCCGGTTCCGGAATGGAGAACTGCGACTGTTACCAATCTAATATACTCCCCATTCTCTCTTTATTCGGAAAATCGCTCGCGGATATATCGGACAATGAAGAGTATAAACTCGACGAAAGAGAGAGTCGCGTGGCCGAAGGGTGAATCGCCAATTCCGATATTTCGTGATCTCGCATATCGAATATGACGTGATCGGGCGCGCGACGTATCCGGAATCCCGAGCGGTGGCTGCACCCACGCGCAGCTCGACTGCGCTCGAGTGGACAGCCTCGAACGTACGAAATTAACGCCAAAGTGGTTGACGGGGTTGAACGTCGATTCCTCTCTCCCTCTCTCTCTCTCTTGCTCGCTCACTCGATGACGAATCAAGTCCAGATTGGCAATCTCGCGGGCCGACTGCCAGCTCGCTACCGAGTCACTCTAAAATCTCGCGGAAAATAGACAAAATTCGTGTGTACAGGAAAAAAAGTAACACGCCCGATGGAATTTTGGCTCGTCGACGAGCTCGCAGAGTAATCGCCGTAAATCATACAACAACGCTGACCCTAATTCGGTGAGCAGGCTCGGTCAAACTCGCGCGGATCGTTTCGGCAAAAAGTCGCGGCGAGAGAAATCGTTCCGCAAAAAGAGCTTAACTGGAATCGTTCGAATTAAGCTGGTACTATTTTTGAATAAAAATCTCAGGAAGAGTACACAGAGAGAATCGTTTCGAACGCGTATGCCGAAAATTCAGGATCACCGTTCGAAAACAATAGATTTCATTTTCCGGCTCGGGTTAATTCCGTTGAAGTGTAATATCCGCTTCAATTTTCACCCACGTTAAACATCCGATTCGATATTCTCTCTCTCTCTCTCTCTCTCTCTCTCTCTCTCTCTCATCATTTTATAAAATTGTGGAAACCGTGTGTTTGCCGGAGTCGAGGAAAAAAGAATCGAATGGCAATTCCGCGGGCCGGGAAGAGAAAGAAACAGAAACACACGCGGAGTTATTATTCTCGGTACTTTTTTCCGATAGAGCGAATGTAATCCCAGTGACGTGGCTGAACAAAAAAGGGGAACGAATTCGAGACTACCGCGAATGGCAGAGAAGCCGGCTCGTAAACTCGCTCTTTGTGCTTCTACGGTTGTGCGCACGAGTGCGCCGCGGCTAGGGAAAATGCCGCAGTTTTACGAAAATACAACCTAAAAACGCCGCATAACCTGGGGAGGGGGAGAGCTCGTAAAAGTGAACAAGAAAAAAGGAGGAAGAAATACATTCGTTTTTATTTCGCACGATTTCTCGTACTAGAGGAACGCATGAATGCGTTCGCAGCGCGTAGAAATCATCGAATGGCGAAAGAGAACGAGATCCCCCCCGAGCTAATCCACTGCTCGTTAAAATTGCGTGTGTATACGCAGTGTTATATGCGTGAAGAGCATACAAGTCTTCTCACAGAATTACCGAGTTTATTCTAGACGAAGTAAATCACAAAATTCTGAATTCTATTTTCTTTTCATCAAACGTACAATTTAACTATTATTCCTGTTTTCTGAAAAATATTATCCGATTAGACAACATAAGTATTTAGTTGTATTTCACAAACTAGCTTATTTCATCTGAAAACTTACTATGAAATAACAAGCTCAAACTCATTCGTTTATTTGTTTATCGCAAAAATTGTTCCGAGATACTCTGTATGCGACAGTTGCACGTGGCAGGCAGAATTTTCTTGTCAGCGGGACAAAATTAAGCTAAAGAGGTCGAGTAGCCGTACGTGGAAAGAGTCGAGCTCCTTTCATCAGTGGAACATTCAATGTAACGAGCGGATGTATAGGGATGATATTTTTGTATGGATTTTGTCGAATAGCGCGACGTTTTTTGCGTGATTCATGGATGAGATAATGAGAACGTAATGTTACCGATGATTAATCTGTTTTAAACACGTCAAACTAGGCTGTACATATATCAAAAAAATATTACATGTGAATATTTATGCAAACTATGCATTGAAAATTGCAGCTTCTGGCACTAGTTTTATATGAATGTACTGAAATGAGGTTTTATATAATCAAAGTTCAGCCACGGGGTGGTTCAATTTCGGTGCAACTAAAATCCTCCGAGTTTGAATTTTTATCACCCTCGTGACAATGTCGTTATAGCGTGAAGATCGTTATATACAAAACGCGCACTTATCATTTTCACGCTAGACCGTCCGGCGTCGGGAGACCGTAAATGCACTGATAGCGAGTCGTATTATTTATACTTCGAGACGTCGTGTTTTCATGACTGCGGACTCGCATGAGAGCACTCGCTAGAATCTAGAATATTTAACGTTTTTCCATTAAAGCGACTCCGTGCAATACTGGCTTATCAAGAGTTTTATTTACTCGACAATGGAGAAAGAAAAATTCAGTTGAATTCAGATAGTAAAGTTAGATATCGTGAAATACTACCTCGACGTACAGTAACTGGTTGTAATCCACTGTGATTGACATTCGTGAGCTGAGCTCAAAATACTGAAAACCATTGAAACATTTGCAATGAAAACAAATCATAATTAACAGTGAGCGTAATCACTAAAACTCATCAGCAATATAGAATATTTATAATTATTCAAAAGAGAATGTATACTCGACTTTTTAATTCAATTATAATAAATTTTAATTACTAAACGGTTTCTCATAGACAATTAAAGAAATTAATGATTTAAGAACGGCACAACGAATGTTGTATCCATTTGATTTTTTTTTGGACACCCGGTATATATTCGAGAGTCGAAGAGAAAGCATATTCTCAATTTACAATACGTATCACTAAGTGAATTATATTTGTTCTCTTGATACTTTTTAAACTTTTTCGGAGAAAACTCTTATCGTTGAATCATTTTGATGCATTTTCATGACGACAATCTGCGACTATGAAGCTCGGACTCGGTGGCTACGAAATTGTTTAATGGATTGTGCAATGGAGTTTTTTCATTGCGTGGGATACTGAAAGGACGGTTGATGCATCTCTCGAGTGCATCCTTCCTTGTATAACGTACATACACCTACACGGGGTGTCCCAGAATTGATGTAACGTATTGAGTTAGTTCGCGAGATTCTAAAAATTCAAGGTTCAATTCTTTCGGAATCTAACTTCTTGTTTTTAAATTAAGAAGCATTCTTCGTTGGCCAGAATATATCTTCTTTCACAAAAAAATTAACAAGTTTTAATACAGAAATTAGAACGAATTAGATTACAATTAAAATTGCAATTCAGGTACGCATTTTCAAAGCTGGTCGAAAGGGTTAAGTGGTTAATATTAGACCATGCGATAATTCGGAGACACCCAGTGTAATAAATGTATATGTAAACGCGGATACATACAAATGCACATAAGGTAGCACTCGCACGGGAGGAACCTTTATAACCTTTATATCGCGAGGGTCTCGGATGATCCGCGAGGAGGCGAGGCGTTGCTGTCGTTCCAAGAATCTGATTATTGCAGCCTTGGTTGCACGCCCGATGACACACCCGGTCGGCTCGAAATACTTGAAAAACTTCATCGCTTGTACGTATAGGACGAACTAACGTCTTAGATCCCGACCGAGTACCGTTTTATTAAAAATTTCTTTGCGGCCTGTATCGTACGTGTACATATATTCAATACGCGCCCAAGCCGAGAAATTCTTATCAGACTCTCGTAATATGCAGAGGCGAGCGACAGTCGATCTTGGAAAACGAATTCTGGGTTTTCCTGTAATTGCGAGCGGAAAAATCATGGTTCACCATACGAAAACTGTCAATCTTATGAAGCTTTAATTATAAAATCATAAATTTTATATTAAAGTTTGTTGCGTCCTTTGAATTCACGAGTAGCACATAGCATCATATTGGAAGGATTACGTGGCTGTTTCATAATGATTGACAGAACGGTTGATGAAATCGATGATGTTTTTAAATCAAATAACTGTAACCGACAACATCGCACTGTCAAATAGCGAATACAATCTACTGTCATCGACATTTTGCGGATCGGGAGGGATTTTACGTGACTGACATTTTGCGTGAAAGTAATGTAAAATATAAAAAATACATTATTTAAAAAAAAAAGAGATAAATATAGTAATTATTAGTGTCTTTGACTTATTCTTTCACGAACAATTTACGTTATCTCTCCTTAATATCACGAGGTATCATAATTCGATAGAAAATTGCTTCGTCTCGATAAAAAACGCGACACCGATCAACTTCATTAAGAAAATAAAAGAGAAATTGAGGAAAAATGAAATTGAGTTAGAAACTCCGTCCCAAAGAGCTCGACAAGGAAGGATCAAAGGAAAATGAGTCTGGAAGTTCTCGGCCTGAGATTAAAATTTCGACCTGGGTTGCCGAAAGTGGAACGAGGAATTTAGCCTCTACGGGAAATTGGATATATACGGTGGATTGAATTGGTAATACGAAACAGTCGAATTTCATGGAGTATTTGCGTCTGTTGGCACCCGAGATTCCGAATAGCGGCATCGCGGACGGCAGCCAGTCGACAGTGATAACCGTCCGCATTGACGAAACGTTATCACGTGGATAATTTCGTAGGGTCACGAATAGCATCCGAAATTTCAAGCACATTAGGGGATAATCTCACGAAAAATAGTTTCGATTTTAAACAAATATTACTCAGAAAATAAAACTGTCGTTTAACATTAATAAATTATATTAAAGACTAAACCGTGTAACGAAAAATGTTTTGCTCTTATAATTTTTGTTCAAAGTTTTAATCCTAAATTGAATTTGAATTAATTAATTTTAATTGGATTCAAATTAAATTGGAATTAATTTGAAAGAAACTTGTTTGATAATTGTACTTTGGGTACTCGAACAGCAACAATCAATCCGATAATTAAATTTCTTTTAAACAAATTTACAAACAATAATTGGCTGGGTACTAAAATGAATTAGTCTAAATATTTTGATGCAAAAGAAATCTAGACTATGACATAACAAATTCTTTTAACCGAAAGAAAATTTTTTAAATCCAGAAGAATCCTCCTCGTATAAAAATCGATAGCCTCGCCATTCCCGAAACGATGGAGCTATCCGCGCGAATCGCGATTGGTAAGCGAGATTTCGCTTCTTACATCCCATCTCACGTTTATGACGGATGAGCCAATGACGAGACTCGCGCCTCCGCTTCGGGTGCCGAATCGGCCGCGATCGATCATTCGCGCGGTTCTTCGTCGTTCTTTCGTTCTTTCACCTTCGCCCAACCGATATTTTCATCGTAGCGGAGGGAAAAATAAACATTTCTGCACCAACGGAAAGGGGCACTCGGGAACACATCATTCGATATCTATGCGAACGATCGAGCACGACGGTAAACCGATTCGACGCGTACGAATTCCCCGGGGAATCTTTTGGGAAACTTTTATCAACCTCGACTTCTCACTCGTTTCTTGGCCATCCACATTTTCCAATGGGCAATCAGAAGTGACTTCAGAGCTTTCTGGTTCTCAAATAGAAAGAGAAATTGGAATATTTCGAAGGAAAATTCTTTCGGGCAGTTAGGAATTTTAATTCAATCTTGAGTATTTCATCATATTTTATTTAAAAACTTAAAAACATATATATATATTTCTATTTATATCACCTGGTATATGAGAACCGGGAACTATATGTGTAACTCTAGCCGATACCAAATTTTTTTCAAATTCTCGGGATTATACATACACTGAAAAAAAAGTATTTTTCTACTCAGAATACAGAATATTTTTTATCCGAGCATTCTTGTTCGCAGTATACTTTTACTTGAATATTTTAGATTTAAGAATATTGGTATTTTACCCTTCAAAATACCAAGGATTTTAGCCGGACTAAAACTAAACTTTTTGTAGCATCCACTGTATTTTAATGCAAATTTTATCTCTACTATTTATAACATGAATAATGACTAATAAATAAAATTAATATATGAATATAAATATATTGTATTATTTGTTATTATTTCAAATTCATGGTTCGTTTTAATCCGTGTTGACCAAGCGAGGTTAAGACGGCCATATTGATTTTAGTATTTTGATAACAACAATACGTACCAAATTTTTTAAAAATCAATAAACTTATTCTTATGGATATTATATTTTGGTATTGTTAAAATAAGAATACCTTTATTTTTACCATAAGGAGAAATATTCTAGGTAGAAAAATATTTTTTTTTCAGTGTATAGTACCCAAATCTCGTGGGAACTTGCGAGAAAATTTTGCGAAATCTCATATCTTTTAATTAACTGAATTTCATCGAGCGCTAGACAACGAGAGCAATCCAGAAACCACACAGACAAGGTAATTTAAATACATATAGTTTAAAACGAGTATAATTAGATACAATTTTTATAAGTTGTATTCTTCAACAATGGGAGGCTAATATTATACACATTTTGACATATTTGTGAAATTTCAGTCATAAATGTTCACATTATCAGCGAAGAAATTGAGAAGCTTAACCTATTTTGCTAAAAGATTCTTTAGCATTTTCTCTTTTTTAAGACACCCTATGTGTATAACAGGAAGTATTTTATATAAAACCCATACTAGCGTAAAAAGGATCGCCCCGCGCGTTTAGGTCGCCTGTTCACGGGGATATCGCTTATCGAGGCTCCGCTGGTGCGGACGAGCGGTGCATCCTGCGGCGTAGTATACATCCTGCCGCGAAAAGGATAGCGGTGACTAGCCGAAGCGGCTGAACGCGAGCCCGACTCAACGGACGGTAAATTACCGACCTCTACTACTGCCGCGAATTGGAAAGCTGGCGCCAGCTCCGTGCGTTCCTCCTCTCGCGTGATAAATTCGTTATTGATTTTTTTTGTACATCCATTTAGGAGAGTAGGGAGAGAGCTGTGTGGGTGTACTCTCTCTCTCTCTCTCTCTCTCTCTCTCCCTCTCCCCATGGGGTTCTCGTTGAAAGGGAAACAGGCTTGATAACGCGCGTCGGACTGATCGAGAACCCCCGCGCTCTCTTGATTTATCATCGACGTGCTTCACGCTCAATTGCACCGGGCTGCGGATGATTCATTAGCCGAAATGCAATTACAGCCTCATGAAATCATTCGCGTTCGAATGCTCGAGGGTAATTGAAAAATACCGAGAATTTTTCGTTCTACTCCCGTATCGTGGCGGGTAGTTTTTTTTTCGAAATATATGGGGGAGAATAAAGAGCGATATTTGCATGGAACACAGATCTTGACGAGGATGTTATCATAAATATGCATCTTCGTAAACTGGAGCGCGCGAGTTTCCGGGAATATCGAATGAGCTTACGTACGTGGATTCGCGAGAGGAGTGGGCTCGGCTGGGTGCGTGCATTTATCGGCCGCGAAAGTCGAAATTTCGCCTCCCTATGTCGATACATATTCACTGTGCGTTAAACCGAATGCGGAGGTTGGATGTTCGTAAGTTGAAATTCTCCGCGTTTAAAGAAGCGCGAATGCCTAGGACCGCATAATACACAGTAGATCGTTAACGTAACAATGCTAGAAACTTGAGGGATCTATCGCGAGCACTCGTCGACTGTAGCCGAAAGTTTTAACAAACCCTCCTGTTATGAGCCGATACAATGCCTTGGCCCAAAAACCGCGTGACGATAACGGTAAGGTAGTTGGGTCGTGCAATCATTTTCGAAAATAACACTAGAATTTTTACCAGATTTTTCAAAATCTTTTATTTCCACTTCCGTATAATTTCTTTCTTATGTGAAAATCATTTCAGTTTTTTGACGATAGAGGACGATGGAAGAAGCGAAAACTATCAAAATTAGCGTCACGCAATTCATGAGTGTCCGCTCTCGTCAAATTCAAAGGGCTGAATACGATTCAATTTTTCTGGCTTCGGTTGCAAACAAATGGAAGCGAGAGGGAGAAAAAGAAAAGAGACAGGAAATTGCGAGGATGTAACACCGAAGAGGAAACAGCCATGGAAGAGCCTCGAAGCGTAATTGCGAGTAGCGAAACAAATGGGATCGAGTGGGCGGTAAAAATTTTTAAATTACGAGTGAGTACAGCGCGCGTAACGGATCCATTGGCGCTCATTGTCCGAGAAACGGACGATCGTGTTCGCTCAAAAATATCAGTCGTTGTCGAGACCGCGTATTTTATAGTCGCGAAATTGGAAAAAGTTTTGAACGTTATTGAACGTCCGCGTTTAACGTCCCAAGTGATATCGACAATGGTCCATATTCGACGATTGAAATTTATATATTCGCGCAATTTCGCGGACTCGCTCGACGGGCGAGAAAGAAATCCAGCCCGGACGTGTCTCGTACACGAATTATTTTTCGATGAGAGAGGTTCGCGATGCGAACTAGCGAAGGAGCCGCACTTCGATCGCCCCGCTTTTATTTTGAACGACGCCGCGGGCGATATTTGATATCGGCTCGTTCGAGCGAAATGGAAAGAAAAATTTAATAAACGGGACAATTTCGGCGTGAAATTGTGTAACGGCGGCTTGCTCATTGAATGGTGCAAATTGTTGCCTTTGGACGGTTAATAGATAACGAATTCACGTAATTTGATAATTCGATACCGTTTGTGTGTATATTTTACAGATGGTTAACGTTGTTAATTTGTCTCAGGTAAATGTTTAGGCACTCCAATTGGCAGCTGGTTAAAAATTCGAAGGAATGGGTGAAAGCACCGCTTTTCAACATTTTTTACTTCAAACTTTTCATTTTGTCAAAATCGAAAACATCTTTATAAAATTATCAGGTTGTACGTCTTTGTGGATATAAACCAATTTAATGTAACTTATACCATTTTATTGTATTTAAAAATTTCTGGAAATCTTTGAAATTCCCAGAGTGTACTTCCACTCTAGCATTCCTTCGAACGTTTTTTCCAATAAGAGTGGAAAAATCAACGATAAACTCCCGGCTGTCTATTTTGACTTTCGAAAACGCAAACACAGCGAGCGATGGGGAGGCGAAAATTTTCGCGCAACGTAAACGCGTCGGATTGACTCAGATGTAGCGCCGTACGAAAAGTATCCACGGGGGAGTACAAATTTTATCGGAACGGAAAATTTCCCCGGATACATTTATTTCGAGCCCATAGCCGTGGGATAAGCAACGCGGACGTGTTTTGTACAGCACTGGTCGACTCATCCTTGAAATTTGCCGCAAGGAAATCGAACACTGTCCCCGGTAATGGGAAATATCTCAATTTATAGCACGCGACGCGTTTTATATTATACGTGCAATCCGTGGGAAGGAGGGAAGTTGAGCGTCATATAATTTTATCGTCGACGAAATTTCACATTCAATACGAGCCTCTTTGCGTTTACGGGGTGTCCTAGAATTGCTGCACTCGTCACTCGTTATGGACGAAACTATGAAATTTTCAATACGATACTACTTTTGTAGTTTCGTATACTTTGTGCATTTTCAAAGCAGATTTTCAAGTATAATCTACATATAATTTTATGGGCTACTTAAAGAAAAATTCTGTTCAATCTTAGAAAATATTACAAAGATAATGTATAGTAGAAAAATAAGTGTCGTGGCTGTGAGAACACCCAGTATAGCGACACAGGAGAACAGTGAACGGAAGTTGGGCGCGAGGGCAAAATCTGCGGACGTGGAGATGTTATTGGCAATGGCGCGGCCAATATTAAACGGCGCAGGAGGGAGGGAGAGAGTGGCCCTTTATGCGGGCCGAATGACGCGAACTCGCACGCAAAGCTCCATCGCGGAAGCACCTTTAACCCAGATTCTCGCGATAGATATCACGTAGGAGGGGGTTTAGATGGCGGAGGCCTGCGATAAGCGTCCCGTGCAAAGGATGCAGATTAACGATTGATATATGCATCCCCACCCCTCACACGCCTCCTTTGTACGCCTATACGTGTCAATTAATCGATCGAGAATCCGAGATGTATCGATACGCTAGTTTTCGTCTTCCCCTGTCGAAGCTCCAGTTGAAAATAAATTAAGAACGAGAGAAACACCAATAGAAATGTTCTACTTTGAGGTTACTGCATTAATTAGTGAACGATAATTAATGCGCTAGGTTCATTAACAAAAAAAAATTGGTCGAAGAGTGAATAGCATTTTTGCTACAAACTGCAAATAAAATTTATTTTTTCCAATAACGAAAAATGAACAGAAAACACGATGCTCTTTTCATTTATATTTTCCGATCAAAAATTTCCATTATATACATTTCTTTTAGCTTCAAAAGAGATTCTATGAAAGCGATGTAACAATTTCAAGTGATTCAACAATGGCTAAATCGGACGTACGAATCTTCCTGATTGGAACGAAACTCGGCGAATGCGATCTTCGATGTGATTGTTCGAACGTCGCTAGACTATCTTACGAGCATAACGTACCTAGAACTTCGCATTTGAAATACGACTGCCTGCGACTGACCGATATCAGCGAAAATATAGAATCGTCGTCTTTCATCAGACGTGTATAATGGTAGGAAAAAAAAAAATAAAAGAGAAACGTCGATCGAACGCACGGGCATTGTATTTCATTTTCATTCGCCGCCACGCGTAGCGCTCTCGGGGATAGAGGGAAAAAATTCACTGGATGCGACAAAAGGTGAGAAAAGCGATTCATCCTCCCTCGGGAAGCGATTTGAAAAATCAATTTCAGGATGAAAAAAAAGAAGGAAGTTACGCTTCATTACCGTCTTAATGAGTGTTCCTTTCGGGTGGGAGCTTATCGAGGTCGGCTCTCTCATTTTCATTCGTGGCGAATGACACACTACAAATTCGCCGTGTTAAGGCGGGCTGGGATAGCGAAGGGACGGAATTTATGGGTGCTCGCAAAATGTGAATATGAAAATATGAAAATTGTTTTTCATGTCGCTAAACATTTGTCAAACGACTCTTCAAAACTTTGTATTGTGGGAAAAATGTGAAAGAATGGCATTTACCAAGAATTTCGCGAATTGTTTGCTACGCAAACGTGGTTGGTCTAGGACACCGTGTATATTGGTAACGCTCCGAGCAACGCTGTAAGAAGATTCGAATGTAAGTACGTTAGAGAAGGCGATAGGAGCCGTCGAAACAGACGAAGAAAGGTATACGCACTCGACTCGGGCCGCGAATGAGCATCGAAGTGAAACGCGATAGCGCGAGTATAATAATCCAATAATATAAAAATGAAGCCGATGTATTTCTAAGAGGCTTATTCTTTCTGCGGAGGTGCTTCCATCTCGGCGAGGCGAAGTTCCAGTCTGCGATATTTTACACCTGCGCGTGTGTTTTATCTTCTCGGAAATCCATTTTGGCACGCCCACGCACGCGGTACACATCCCCATATATTTCTCGCGTACAGCATTTAAATTTTGTCTCGCAAATACATTTAGCGATTATATTTGTTCTCGCCTGTCGATGTTATTTTAGTAGAACGTATCGCTGATGCTCACGGCAAAAAGTGACAACCGGCCAAACCTTTTCAACTCGATTCCAATATTTCAGCTCCGACTCGATTTATTTTAATTCAGAGGTCGGTATTTATTCGGACCGATTTTCATAACATAAAAAGTGAATTTTGCAACGAAGAAAAGAATTTTCGATAGAATTTCGTGATCTGTTCAAGAGTGAGAAATTCGGCACACCTTGTATATACTCGCGTTGACACATGTCACTCAAGGGGTCGAGCTCGAAAAGGATACGTAGAGTCGACACTCATCGGCCTCATCGACCCTCATTTCGGAAACAAATTTCGTTGCCGGGTCCCCGACTTGTCAGCCGCACAGCTCGGAAATGGCGACGACGAGAATCAGGATTATCGACTGGTGCTAAAAGCGCTGACTGTCCAATAAATTTCTCTCGCTCGTCTAACCATACCCCTCTCTCTCTCTCTCTCTCTCTCTCTCTCTCTCGCTCTCGCACTCCTCTCTTTTCACCCAGTCTCTCTCATCTGCAAGTCTAAAATTCACGCGAGAGACCGCGACGAATACACCGCTGGGTATAGCCAAGCGGCCGAGAATCGTTAAATTACAAATTCCATTTGTATTTCAATATACCGACTCCCGACGAGAGACGCTTTACGGTAAAGTTTCGCGCATTCAATGGCGATAAACGACGGAAATGAGTTATCTTCGTCGAGTTCTGAAAATATCCTTAATTATTTCGCAAATTTTTCGACGGGGCGCAAAAATTAAACTCGAGCTGTTCTCTCTTTCTCTCCTTTTCTCTCTCTCTCTCTCTCTCTCTCTCTTTCTGTGAATGTTGCCAAAGCACCTTCTGTTACGCGACTGTCAACTTGAACGCATAAAACGAGCCAGTTATACGAGCGAGTGATGACCGGGGACCACTGAAATACGTCAGGTAAATTAATTAAATGTCGAGAGGAAGGGTGAAGAAGAATATATCATTCGTAAAATCTTAATGCATATTCTACTTGACATTCTGTCGTTTGACTTTCACTCTGCGACGTGAAATTCGAGTTTAGAAATCTGTTCGTAATTAAGATAAGTTCACGTATTAGATCTAATTTTGAGGTTGTACTTGTACAACTTGGTTCATAATAAATGATCAGTTAACGTAACTCAACTGCAGTTAACTAATCAACATAGTAAAATTGAACTACCAACGTAATATCCAATACGTACACTAAAAATAATTTACTCAATGCTTATTTGAAAATATAGAAGCGAATACTGAATATTAAATATATTCAACAAACTTTAACTTTGAGTGTACAATTGGAAAGATTTCAAAGAAATTTTTGGTTTCTTTTCCTTATCCATTGAGGATCAAGCAATATTCAGTCGAATGCGGTCGAAGTCACGTCGAGAAGATACGAGTCAGGGTTCTCGACTCGGAAAAATACGCAATCTCGGTGAGAAAAATTTAACCCAGGAAAAAAATTACTTCGCTAAAAGCGCAACCGACCATCCCCGCGCGCTGTCTTCACGGCGAGTTTTATTCTTCACGGAATTCATGAATTCTCATTGACGATGTGCTCTCTCTTTCAAGGCGATTGCATAGGTAGCCGCTGATACGGTACTGGGGTTACAATAAAAGAGAGAGAGAGGAAGAAAAAAACGAAGTGCTCCGAGAGTAAAAATGCAGTTTCTGTATTGAGTTTCCAGGAGAATACTCGCTTCGTCGATACTTCACGACGCCTCTCGCCCGAGTTCCGTTCTCTACGGCAAAAGTCAAAGATCGTACCCTCGAATGTAATAAAACTTTGCCATTCGCTGTTCGGGGGGAGACGGTTTTTTCGGATCGAATGACTACCGCGCGATATCGATTCGATTCGTTAACCGGAGAGATGAAAAATTAATGGAGGACGTAATTTAAACTTTTCATCGCATTGCGAATATTTTCATTTCGACAAGATGTACGTTTTTCTGATGGTTGTAAGGAATTTTATGCAAAATGAAGGAAAAACAGGAATCTTGTTATTAATAGCTCACATTTAGTTCGTAACACCTGTTAAGCAGTTTTTTCCCTGTTCTCATTTTATACACTACTTTTTATTATTCGTTCATTAACTCGAAATAAATGCACGACTATTATCACTAAGAAAAAATCTCTACTGTCTTGATATCTCAAAGATGAATCAGAATATTTCAAAATTATCAAATATATCTGAGTAGCACGTTTAACGAATTCTTGAATTTCCGATGCGTATTATTAATTTCGAGATCCAGATTTACTTTTCGACTCGAATTTTTTCTTTACTCTCACTTTTGTTTCCGCTCCCAAACATCTCATCTACTACACAGTACATATTTCATGGAGCAATTTCATGCACTCTAAATATTGAGCTGAATCTACTCTACGTCTAATCAAGAAATAATTTCAAGAATAAATCCATTGTCTGTATTCCTAAATCTATTGTCCAATCAATTAAGATAACCCCAATAAAATAGTTGGTCCTGTTCGAAATTTCCCTAATCAAACTTTTTCGGATTTGCATTAGATTTCTCGCCGCAACACTAGCTGCGGCTTACCACGATCGCGTCTAAATCTCTCCTCGGCGCGCTTACAGTTTCGCGAAAAACGAACAAAAATCGTTGAAAGGGATATCCGAGTATCGAAACAGCGATCGCATTAAGGACAAGAATTGAATTAAGTCCACAGAATAAAATTGAGATCGCAGAGAACTTTCTAATCCATTCATCGCTCATTTCGAACGAATTTAATTCTAAATGAATTCAATTGTTAATTCTAGCTGTCGTTTAAAATTTCACCAAAAGTAAAGCATTGTATCTTCGATACAATCTAGAAAAGTATGACACGCAAGGAAGTTTTATTCCGGGGTCGTATTTTGTGATATCGCAGTGACCAAATTAAAATCTTAAATAATAATGACGGAAAAAAATTTCAGAACTGGAAGGAATTCACGTAGCAAAACTGCTACGGTCGTATACAGAAGGCAAGACGGAGGAGTTTCATTTCTGGAACAAATAAAGAATTAACAGGAGCAGTGCGCGTAGGGTCAACACCGCGTGAACACAAATAAAGGTAACCTTAGTCCCGGATAATAAAACACGTACTGGTCTACGAGGGTGAAATGGGTTTTTGTCGTTTAAAAGCTTTTTAAGTATGTTATATAACTCTTTTTTTATTCCCTGATGTGAACTGTGAGGTTCGTACATAACGTAGGTGCTACGCAAGCGTACAAATCTCTTTCACATTTTTTTTTTGCAAACGCTGATCAACGTGTGTAGCAACAAATAACGATGTATGTTGAAAATTTCAAAACCTAGTTTGTAAATTGAACGTCGATAGAAATAGTTCTTTCCGATTTTGATGTTTGTAACAAAATTTTGAGATTACTATATTTTTTCGTTAGAGGTGGTGCAAAATATGAGTAGGTCAATCTCCACGTTCTCTTACGAAATTTGCACATTTCCAAAATAGTATTTGTACATCGAGTTAGATTATCGATCAGTTCTGGTTTACATAAGCCACAGGATTACACAGACTCATCTACTTTGCCCTAGATCGCCGTCTTTACATGATTTTGTCGCAATATAAAGTTTTACAGAGTACCTTCTACCACCCAAGAGCCTCATTTAATTTTCTCAGATAGGAGCAAAGTAAAACACCGCGTATAGTTTCTACGATGGCAAATTGCTGCGTGTATTAATTAAGGAAGCGAAGTAACCGAGTTGTTACTCACCTTGAACATGTCTGTTTTTGTCCATTTCCCTTGTAAGTTTGCGACGAGCTCACAACTGTCCTCTTGGATCACTGCATCACGAGACTTGCCAAGTACGATCGGCTCAGACTTCATACGATGCGAGTTTGTTCGACGATTATTCAGAATCACAGGACATCCGTTACGCAACTGATTCACGAAAGGAACGAAATGATGAGATCTCTTTTTTTCCTCGTATCGTGAAGGAAACTCTACTCACGTAGTAATCATTTTGCGAGAATTTCAGTGAATCCGGACTGTCGCACTAATAAAAAAATTTGGAAAAATTAAACATATACTACTAGGTCCGATTGATTCTCCCCGCTCGTGCGTTCTCAAAAATCGAAAAAGAATCGAGCTCGATTGACAATCTCTATTCTCTAACTGGACACGTCGTATTCACACGTCGATTTCACTTTATCGAAACGATTTCATTAATTTTCATACGCGCGTATAGACCGCCGCTGATGCAAGCTCGCGCTAAATTAAGCTACCGCGAATGCGACGACTCGCTTCGATAACCGCAATTTCGATCGAGATGAGATTGAGAGCGGAATTAGGGGAAGAGAAAAGCTAGAAAAGTCATCCCCGAAGTAGGGTGAGAGAGAAAAGTACGTAGGAGTGTAACGGTTATTCCTGAATTTCAAATTATCCGAACATCGGTGGGAAAACGTCAAACGAGCTTGATCCTTTGAGCAACGCTAATTGCTTGCTGAACAGTATTCCTTCTCTTTTCGAGTCGTCCCGTGTCATTCATAACAGCGTTTCGCTTTGAGCGAGAGAGGAGAATTTGCAAAATGAAGACGACTAATTCGACCTCGAGCGTGCCGATCGATCGGCATTCTCCGTCGAGGGTGCCTATTTTTGAAAGAATAATGAACAGGGAAGAAGAAAAAGAATACGTAAACAGAATCACTCTCGAATCGAAGTACACTCGATCGAGGGGGCCGAGGGTACAGTTCACGTGGCTGACCCGAGTCGCGGGGCTACTTAAGAAGGGAGATACATTTACATTCGATAATTTTCAATTTTCGAATCAAAATAATCATCGACAATTGCTACGAATTATTTGGTAAACAAAAAGCTTTGCCATTTATGCTGTGATAGAATCTTTCATTGCCACTATTAAAACCTAAATAATAATGTCATTGAAAGTACCATTAAGAGCTTTAAAGATTGTCTTAAAAAATTCACGAAACGCCAAAATTTGCCTGTCTAATTGTATCTGTCCCCTTAATGGCTGAGATTTAGTTTGCTATTGCATTTCGGTTCCGATCTCTTCATCGCAGACGACAGTACACGTGGAGCGCATCGAGGCGCGGCATTTGCGTTTCGCGCAATAATGCACGAGTAGACGAAAATCCCGTGGTACGTAGCGGTGCATTAACCGACCGACGTCAAACGTCTCTCTCTCTCTCTCTCTCCCTCTTCTATCTATCAATCTATGAATATACCAACTAACAATCGCAAAAATTAATCTAAGGATTCTCGTGTCTCTGCACGTTATTCTGAGTCGCAAAATATATTTTTATTGCAAATGGAATGATTCTTTTGAATTTAACAGTATTTTTATCCAATAAATTTATTCATTTAATAGTTTAAAAAATCGTTTCGAAAAATAAAAAATACTATTTTTAGATTTTGGAGATATTCATTTTATTTCATAGAAAATATTTATTTAAACGAAGTTATTATAGTGTTCAACTATTTGGTTAATTCAAAAATTTGATCACTCGAATGGACCCATTCTTTTGTTTGAAATATCAAGCCACGGTCAGGATTGAATGCCGCGATCAATTGTGCCATAACGAGGTTAAGAACTGACGTCTCAAATCGAGATTACCAGGCTCAATAATATGAAGTAAGTAGTTAGCAATCAGGTTTGGAGAGGATTAAACGTGTACTTATTGCTCGACTAGGGACTCTTTAAACGTACACTCGATGCGGTATCGATGGTATTGCTACCTTCGTAATCGCTTTATTCCACGTTGGAGAGTCGCCAATGGCAAATGCGATTTGCGGCCTCGGACTGTTCGCAAGGCCAACCCTCTCCTCCCCTCTCCATCGACACGCGTTAACAAATAAAAATCCCACGTGTAGCGCGTTTTATCGAGACCGTCTAGCGGCCGGATTTTCGCGAGTTCTCGCTCCGACGAACGGCAAAGTGGCGAATTAAAGTTTCACCATCGACGTCTATTCTCGGAGTCTCGACGATAATGCATAATTGGCGCCCGGGTCACGTGACTCATTCCCGGAGGGAGGATAGTTGGAGAACAATGCGGTTCTGCATAGATAAGCTCACACGCGAGATACTCGTACTTTGAACGAGCCTACGCGACACCGAAGCTCAACTCGCTCCTGACAATCGATTACAGCGATATTTTGCTGTACCGTGAAATCATCTACGTCAGAATTTTCCTCGTATTCCGGTATTCGAGCTTTATAGAACAGTTTTCGAAGAACGAGCCCCTATTAGAACTATTATTGAGTTTAATACTCATTTGGTCGATAGATTTCACTGATGTGTGCTGATTCACTTTTAATTAAACATTGAAATTTCTAAATATAAGAATATATATTAGAAAAAATCGATTGAATTTTCACGAAGAAAGTCTATAAAATCACAGCTAACCCCGCTAGCATCGCAAGTCTTGCGAATGCTCGAGCTGTTATTGTTTTTTGAATTCAAGAGTACCGCGAGAGCGAGAGGAGACAAGGCGCGCGTGACTAAAACAAACGAAACGTGCCGAAGCGCCTTTAATTTCCCTGTCGTCCCGTCGTTCCGTCTTCGCAACTCCGCGACGCCTTCATAATTACTCACCCCGACGACGAACTCTGAATGTCGCGAGAAAAGAGAAATCGAACGTGGCTTTTATTCGCTCCAGAGAGGACAACAATTCGTTGCGAAACTTTTGCGATAAAAATTCACAAAATGTTCTTTGAAACTGAATCAAAGTGAAAATATACCCGTCAAAAAAATGAATAAAAAAGAGCTTACGAAGAGCGAATAATTCTCAAAACTACAAAATTTCAACGAAAAAATCCCCAGAAAACCGCTGAACAGATTAAAGCAGATTCTATATCGACCAGCATTCCTTTAATTTTTTTCAAAAAATGTATATATATCGTTCAAAAATAATGAAAAGTCGTTGATTAATTGACGTAGCGTAAAAATTTAGAGGTATATGTATAAGTGTGACGACGAATCGGCAAGCGTAACGTTTCTTCGCTCTCCTTCGGAATTATCACTGCACGGTGGATGCACACTTTCCTTCGCCGAGGCGCGTGCAAGAATAGACACAGATTCACTCATACACACGCGACGCTCTCGGAACGCGAAATTCAGATGCGCAATTACCCCCTACCTCGTCGTACTCGGCAGATTGCAAAATGGAGCCACTAGTCGGTAACGACGTTAAACGAAAACTCGGACGCCAATCATCGAGTAAAGTGCGCTGCCCCCCTCCCCCTCCTCGGTAATTCGGCCATTAACAATCGAACAATCGGTGTATCCATGCTGGAAAAACTTCCGTTCCAGTAATGGATTTCACGATCTAAACTCATCCCGGACGTGCACCAGATTCCGAATCGGGAGACAAGTGCACGGATCAGGATCGAAATGAGATCGCAACAAGTTTCGATATTCGTTATCGAGTGCAGATAATTTGTCGAATTCTTACCGAATTTCGCAAAAATTGATAGACCGGGAAATTCTGGAACGTAATGTTGGAACATGAAGGTTGAAATTATAATAGGATTCGAGTTTAGTTCCGGATTAAATTAGATTCAATTTCAACCTACATTCGTGATCTTACTTCATACGTAATATTCAATGATAAGTCAAACATAGACCGAAAATCGATTCGCTGGGTTGAGTCGAGTGATAAAAAGTATTAATATCTAAATTCCGAAAATTGTTCTCAGACGGGGTGTAAAATCCGAAGAAACATATGAACAGCATTTTCCTCTATATCTAACTCAAGGATTTATCATTTATGGCAGCTGTTGGTGACCTTTCGTGGCGTCGTTCGAGTCTCGTATCGCGAGGCACTACTGTGTCAACTGGCCGAACAAATCTGCGATATTAATTTTCCGAATGAGTATGGATCAGAGAAGAATCAAAGAAAGAGAAAGAGAGAGAGAGAGAGGAGAGAGACAGAGAGAGGAGAGAATATTCGAAAAACGTATATTGCTTCATGCTCGCACGTTCTTTTTCGTCTCTACGCACTCGAATTTTAGCACCGGAAACTAAATGAAAGTACGAAAATACACTGTGGGAAAACGCTATCAGCCTTTACGCATCGAACTGAACACGCCTCGCTCCAACGGTCCCTTCTTTTTTTTAAACTCGAGCGAATTTCAATGTCATACGCATACGAGAGGAAGTGGCAATAGTAATAATTGGTATTCAATGTTTAAGAGGAACGAAAAAAAAAAGAATGAAAAAATCAGAATTTACAGAGCAATATTGCGAAAATTGTTGAAAAAATCGAAACTTTTTATCGAACCCAGCTCAGAATATATTTTGCAAATTTAAATAATTCGATGAAAATTTGTGGAGATACAAAAAATACCAAAATTATTGAAAGCTCTCTTAATCCTCCGTTAATTTCGTCCCTTCGCGATACAACCACCTTAAAGCACCCATCGATACATAAAACGGTCAATGTCGAATCGTTCGTGTCGCGACCCGGGCCACGTGAACGCAGGATCAACGTATTAGGGAAATTGGCGAATCGGGTCGGGTGATCAAGCCACTGACATCAAAGCGTTCACGTTATGACGCGACAGCGGCCGCGTTGTACGCGTCAGTGTGTACCCGATCTCGAATTAATGGCCCATACTCAGACACTCGATCGGACGACGGCAAACATTGGCAGACTCGCGGGAATACCTCCTCGATCTTCTCGTTGCGATCGATCGTTTCTAAACGCGACGAAAATTGATTTCGCGATCTCGAGAGAGATTCGAGTCCGTCCGGCGGCCTTGCCGGAGTCGATGCAGCGAAAATAAAAATTGCGAGAGACTACGATTAATCTCTCCTCGCGTCGAGTCGAAGATCGATGGAGTTCTGCGGGGGGGGGGGGCGCGCGGTGAATATCGAGGGGGGGTGCGATTTCGTGAGAGAGTGAACAAATACAATTGACACACACGTTCGAAAGAAGCGCACTCGATTTCGCGTTCGCGCGACGAACTCGTACGATAATAGCGAGATAGTTTTGTTGAGAGTAGCGTTATACAGCAGAGAGAAAGAGCGAATTTGTGGTGTACGTCGTTGGACTGGCGGTGAGCTACTGAGCGTGGCCTAGGGAGCGAGGGTTCGCCGACACACCGAGGATACCCGATACGCGCGCGCGGCTCATGGACCCGCGAAAATCGCGATGCGTGCGCAACCGTTCGCCGAGAGCGGCAAGCTTCGGGGCCGGCGATTCCGTTTTTATACAGAGTGTCCGAGAATTGCGCTTGTCGTTCAATGAGTCGCTTGTTGTTCGTTCGAATGTGAATCATCGATTTTTGACAATATTGCAATAAAATCGTACGAGTTATAAAAATCTGCTTTCATTCTTTCGGTTTCTCATTTGAGTTACAAAAGTTGCAATTATATTGCCTAAGATTTACGAAACATTTTCAGAATCTCGTCGTTCTCCTAAACGTTCCAAAACAGTGTCGGATAGGTAATAAAACATCACAGGACGCTTCGGGTCCTTGATTCCTTCACAATCCAAAAAAAATATTGTGATTTTTGAACACCCAGCGTACGGTCAGTGAGCTTTGCCCTGTCGGATTACAGACCGTCCTCTCTGTTATTCTTCTTCTCTTCCGTTTCGCGGTTTCATCCGATTTCGAACTTCGCTGTTTATTTTTTCTTTCTACTACAACTCCCCGTCCCTTTCAGAATTTTCTGTCCCTTTTGTTACTCTCGGAGTTACGACAATAGCCAACGAATTCACAAAGTGGAGAAAGTGGTTTCGCGCGAGTATCGGATTAACGTGCTACGAAAGAAGATTAGTCTCCGAGTCTCAAAGAGTTGCCGATAAAACACCGAAACAACTTGAACGGGTTTGGGGTACGGGAATCTCGCATACGGATTATACTCTTTGATCGCTTACGACCCGAAGCTTATCTGCTATAGCAAAGTTCCGAAGTTTTACATACTCAAAATACGCATAGTAAGTCATACTCAAGTATTTCGAGTTTTGACAAAGTCTTGAAGTCGAAGTCTGGCTTAAAATTATGTTCGCACTGATAATTACGTAGGCATTGTACTATCGTCAGATATTTTAAAAAATTTATAGCTTCATTAATTATTAAAAAAAATATCTACATACATCGATTTATTAATATATTAAACATCATAAGTAATAATATTACTTTTTGTTTTGTTGTAACGACAAATATGCAATCCTATATATTTTTAGGTATAACTTTACATGAGAACAATATATTTTTATTTTATTATAATATAAATATATTTTTTTACATAAAGTTCTAATCGAAAAGTTCTTCGAATCTTCTCCGTGCTATGAGCCACCATAATTGAACGTTCTCCGAATGATCGAGTCTGCGTGCCCAGACTTGATTTCAATTTCTCAGTCAATCGGTCGTGACGTGACGTCTTCTCACGTTCTCTTTTCCTTTTTGCATTTATTTATAAAACTTTCTGCATATTTTTAGCGCTATCCAGCGCTAGGCTTGAATCAACTGACGTCGACGTTGAAATGAAAATTCTATTCACCGGTGACGTGAATGACCATTGATTATGGAATGGTTCAAGGTCAAGCTAGTATTTCTTGTAGAGCAATTGACATTTATGCAAACCCACACATAGATCATCACGCTCATACGCGTACTCATAGATTGTCGATAATTATACCGTTCCGTGACGTAATAGCTAGAATAAGAGTGCAACGAAATAAGCATCGTAATTGATTTACTTTCACTTTGAAGTGTCTATTGAGTCGTTATTTTTACATTTTTTAAATCCTGTGCGATTGATATTGAAGTAGTTATCCAATAATCCTTAAAATCATAAGCTCTATCTTCGATCTTTTTTCCTCTCTCGAGCACGCGTTGCATGAATTATTCCGATAAAAAAAGAGTCAAAGCCAAAGTAACGATACCAATCGCCAGTAGAAGCTTCGCCGTGAATGATATCGAGTTCTCAAATGAGTATAACCATCTACATAATGCATGCGCAATCGTCCTTTAGGCCGGCAAGCGATATCGGCCGATAGTTGAACAAGGTTCTGTTTAGTTGGGCCGCTACAGGAATAAGGGAGACAGAGGGAGATGGAGAGATGAAGAGAGAGAGAGAGAGAGAGAGAGGGCTCGAAACTGCAAAGTGCGCCTATCAGTCAACTTGGCCGGGTGGAGCCGAGTCGCTGCATAATTGTTTCACATGCGGCACAGTACAAAGTGTTTCGGCGCGCCAAATTTAATCGACCTACATTCGTGTTTCAGCTCTTTGTCGATATCTACTGAAAAATGGCCCTATGAGGGATTCAAGTAAAAATCTACGTCGCTTCTCGAGAGAATCATCGAAATAATTAGACTTCAACGAACAAATCGATTTTTGAAATATCACGTGTTGGAACGTGATATACTACTACTTTCGTTCAACCGAAGATGAGGACTCATACACTGATAAAAAAACTATCTTGATTCAAGAAAAATTTTTTCTTCAAAATTTAATTCTTGATTCAAGAAAATCAATTCTTTAACTGAGAAATTATAACTCTTGGATAAAGAGCAAAAAATTCTTCATTTAAGAGTTATGCTCTTGATTGAAGTATTATGTAGTTTCTAAACAAGATAAAAAAATGATAATGATAATGTCGTTGGTTGAAGAATTTGATCGTCTCGATCGAAGACAATATACTCTCGAATCAATTCAAAATACTTTTGGTCGGAAATGTTGAAACTCTTACGGTAAGAAAATCTAAACCAAGACAAGAAATTCTTGACATAAGACAACTAGTTTTCTTCAAAATAATTTTCTTAGATAAAGATTACTTCTCTTGAATTAAGATAGTTTTTCTTTCAGTGTACTAGTATTATTTTTCATCGATGATATCAGAAATATTTAGATCCAGTTAAAAATAAAAAATTAAATTCAGTCGAACTTTATATAAACTTGTCAGAAAATCTCACAACCGTTGCTCTACACGTACCGACACGTCTCATTGTTCCAAGTCTAATCCCGAGGACCGGAGTGAAAATTTTCTAACGTGTAACACTGTAGCAGCTTGTAAGCACGAGAGCCGGAATTCGATGCACGCAAACGCGGTTGTTTGCTCTTGCTTGGAAGATCCTGAAACGTCAGAAGCAGGGCAGAAGATTACAGGGTGAAGCGAGCGTAGTGAGAGGTGAGGTTTAGCGAGTTCCGATACGGGAAGGGGTGGGATGGGGGAGGGAGAGGGGGGTGGTAGCAGGGTAGCAGGCCGGCCAGATATTAATACGTACAACGGGTGTCGGTTTACTTTGTCGAGCAGCGACGTGTAAGATCGGCTTTATCGGGTCTCTCACACTCGCCGTTACTTTGTACAAGGTGAAATGCTAACTAAAGGGGATATTTTAATGGCGAAGGTAATGATACGACCCGCCGTTACGGCTATTCCTAGAGCTCGCAATTCTCAGCGGAAATGTTGCTCTCGTCGGGATGTTGATAACGCAGATCTCTCTCTCTCTGAAAATTATTGTTAACTCTCTCTTTCTCTCTTTCGTTCTAGAATTTTCGCCTCTAATTTTTTGATCAACAATTTCAAAGTTCCAGTGGTAAGAAAGTAGAGATTCAATGTTCGAAGCATATTGTAAGTACTTTGAAACGAGAGAATTTTGTGTTCGAGAATCAATCCTGAGAGAATGAAAACCTCGTCTCTCGCTGTAAAATAAATTGTTGAGATTTTTCTTAAAATTTTGATCAACTCGCATTTTTTGTTGTGGAAAAATGATATCGACTCTGTCGAAAATTCGAAGCTCGCTCCGCGAGCGTGTACGATACAAATGACGTCGGATTCACGGACAAGACGCAATTTGGTTAATCGGGATACGCGGAGTTGGAAAATTTCGAGTGTGAGACTCAACCTCGCTCTCGCAATTCTCTCCGTATAGCGCTCATTGGCTCGTGTTCTGGTTAAATTTTTAATCAGTGTGCTGTGTTCGGTGCAATTTTTCTCTACTATATAGCGCACGGGTGGACGAGGATGAGATGATTAACGGCGAATGTCGTAGTTGCGTGTGTAATACGCTTATACGAGCGAAACGAAACTTTGTTATCGATCGTGTAAACTCGTTCGAAGTGGCAACTCGATTGGCCGATTGGGACGAATTAACGTCTCGCCTCGGGGAATGATGGATAGGCGCCTGCAATTGAAAAATAACTTCTCCTCCAACCAGATTTTACTTATCTCGATACTCCTCATACTTTGCGATTCCAAGACCGTTATTGCTTCTATCTCAATCAGATTTTAACGAAGCCTGTTACTTTGTTGTGATAAAAATCGTCTATTTCTGAGATTGCTTTAAAATTTGGTCGGGATATCATCCGAACGTTATACCTTAACACAAATAAAAAGGAACGAAACTTATATTTACTTTTTTGAGGAAATAGGCAAACGACATAAATCGGAGACTTTCATATTCGACGTGCAATTGGCTCTTTGAACGCACCGTGAGAGAAAAAAGAGACGTGCAACCCAGTGCGCGCACACGCCATTACGTATAGCTTTAAAAGCGAAATCAGAGTTCCAATTTTAGAGCCCCCTTAGTATCGTATTTATCTCGTCGAGTTCGTATTACCCATGCGAAAAAAACGTCCACCAGAAATTCCGTTATCGGGCAAATTGAGAACGGATAAATACAGAGTAGTGAAAATAAGCTCGGGGAGGCTGTGCGAACCGAGATGCCCGAGGAGTATTTCAATAACGGAGTATATCGAAAACGAATCACCATTTCGTCGTATCGTTCATTAGCAGCGAATCAGTTCGAGTTTCACTGATATTTTCGTAATAGAGTGTCATACGTGACACAAATTTTCCCCGTCTAATTTTGGTAACGAACACACTCGAAAGTAATTATCCGGTTGTAATTGAATACACGATTAAAATTATAAAATTTATACTCGTTATCGAGTATTGACCACGATGAATGTAAGACGCTAATGATTTTTACTATACGGTCTTGGTTAATCCCAAGGTGAATCATTGACGTCACCGCGATCTTTTCTTGCCGCTTTTTTTCTTCGCCGTTAGCTCGACGACCGTTATATCATGAAAATCGCTAATAAAATGTGTCAGCAGAAATTTAAAAATGTCTGCTTTCTAAATTCGAGACCCTTTACATTCTTCCTGATAATTCTCAATTGTAATAGTATATCACACTATGATTAATTCAGAATATTTTACAAACAAATTTAGTTTAGGCAGTATTTCACATACTGTCATCTTTAGTTTACCGAAAATCTTAATGTTACGATAGTATCATCGAATCGGTATTTTCAAAGCGTACATATCTTTCTCTATAAGAGTAAAATGATCATCTCTCCCTACAAGTTTCCAGCTCGAGTCGTAATGAAATTGACCCGCAATCTGAATCGTTCGCGGACAAAAAGTTTGTATCGTTGCATTTATCATTTAGTTCATCATCGAGAGTGAAAAAATTAGCAAGTCAAACTGGATCTCGTTTCGTTCTTTTTACTTTTATTAATTGAGAGAGTTGCTCCACCCTCGGATACTTCGAGAACTCAGTGTATTTCTGAGAATCCAGAAGATAAAGAGAAGATAACTCCGTGACGCGGCTTAAAGTCCTAAAACCGTTGATCCTGAGTCTTCTTCTCTTCGCCTTCGCGTATTAAAGGCCCTCTTACCGAACTAAAGCTTCAAGCAAAATTAGTAGAGGGCTGACGATATTTCTATTGTTATTACCGGTTTTAGTTCAAAAAAGTTATCCCTAATCTTTTAAACATTTTATAAGGAGAAATGGCCTCGCGATCTGCCAAAAAAAAAAAAGAAAATAGAAAAGTGGGCGGAAGAAATTAAACGAAATCACCGCAACGTGGCATTTCTCGACTTAACGAGATCAATCGGTGAGCGTCCTCCGGCAAATATTTTATCGGCGATCGATCGACTATTCCCGTCTTCTTTCTCTCTTGCTCTCTTTCTCTCTTTCTTTTCCTACTGCTCGATGACGCAACTTGAAACGCGTCGGTCTTTTTTTCCTAGCCGCGTTCTTCGTTACTCTCGTCTTCGCTCGAGTTATGAAGAGCGAAAGCGAAAAGGGGCTACGAGCGAGGAGAGGACGACTCTAAATGTGTAGAATTGGATCGAAACTGATCGTATAGCTCGGGTTCGAGTAGAAACAGCTGAATTCAATGGTCGGCTTTACTCGCAGGGACCTAAAATTTTCTCAGCGGTGAACACTGCTCGAATTTTGCAAAACGGTATTTCGTTACAAAAATTGATTTGGAAAATTTCCAAAGACCATGAATGAAATCTCAGATTATTTTTATTAAAAATTGTTATGATATTAAAGTTACTTCAGTATAAAAATATTTCTGCTTTATTTTCGAGTTTGAAAATGTAACCAACTCTGTCAACACGACGTCGCTTCGTATTTACGAGAGAATTAGGGGGGAAAAAACTTGGAGGATCACTCCTATGAATACTCGTACAGAAGGGGGTTAATCGATAAAAATGAACGTTGGTCAAAGGTATAAAGACAAAAAGATCCCCTTGTTCCCCCTCTTGGTTACTCCTCTAATTCACTAACACCCTCCTTACAGTTCACTTCCTCTCCTTAACGGCGGACCCGTTCGGTTGATAGATGAAGCTTCTTGTGAATTGGATTACGTCCGACGCGGTCTCAACACGTACACACACACACACAGACTCGCCATCTATATATATGAGTGTGCAATCTTTCGGCGGATATCTCACGAAAACCACCGTCGCGGTCTTTTTCAGGAGCACTAATCCCAACGTCTTCTATCTGCTGTCCTTCTCTCTCTCTCTCTCTCTTTCTATTTTTCGCGCTCTCGCTCTCTCCACCTTCACCCCTCTTTCTTTCAGGAGCACCCAACTGACTCACCCGAGCCCCAGAGCCCGTTGTCTACGCGCGCGCGGCCCGCTATTACTCCCAAGATGATGGCTCACTTAGTAACGATTTGTCTCTTAATACGCGTTGCCGTCGGGAAACGGGGGAATAAAGAGCCATGAAATAGGCCATTCCATCCACTCGCTTCGTCTCTCTCTTTATACAACCATTGTTCGTTTAAGAAGAGCGCGACGGCAAGAGAAAGAAGAAAATAGAATCCCGCTTGGTTCTCCCTTTGGCCAATTCGGGAAGAAGGGTTCTCATCCCAGAGATCGCAAAAACTGCGATCGTCCTCCACGAAAACCGAGATCGCGATAACCTCGAGCTGAATGTGTGCGCATAGCGAAAAAGATCCCTCTGAATGTAACAGATTTCGTTTTAATTAAATTACTCTGTCCGTAGCTATTCGTAAATCTAACTAATGCTCAACCAATTGATTAACATGGAAAAGTAATTTTCAAACCTTGATTAGTCAACAAATTTTTTTCTATGCGACAAACAACTTGCTAAATTTAAGAATAAAAATTCCCACTATCCACCCCTTCGAGTCGGTCGCTGATTAATAACGTTTTTTAAAAAAAAATATATAATTTAAAACCCACCGTGCGTATAAAATTTGACATTTAGCGTAACATTTAGTATAGCGGTGGTATGAAAAAAAAAACTGTATACACAGAATCGATAATAGTTGGATTGAATTTTTCTACGATGGGGTAGCACGTGTTTTGCTCCCGTACCCACCTATTCGGTTAAAAAAAAGAGATATTCAATAATCAATAAACCTATGTGTATATACAACACATATGTATATATATATACTATACACATTCATTCGCTTCGATAAACATGCGTACGCCTTCCGATAATTGGCCCCCGTGCTCGTTTCAGCGAAAATCGTATTCTATCCCGATGCTTCCTATTTTCGACATTGAGATGTGCACCGCAATGCTTAAAGAATTCCAAGATTTAACACAACGCAAACCGAATGTTACACGTTTGTTAAACTACCGATAATTTTTTTCTATAGCAGACTTCCATCGAGAAAGGGCCAATTTGAATCGTGACGTTGGTCTGTGGGAGTAACACTGCAACGATATTTTTTACTACGGGGTGTCGATACTCTCGCAGACGAAATGAAAATGACGTAACAGTAGTCGCTATCGGAGTCGGTTTGCGCATGCGTAGCAGATCTCATTACGTGGGGTACCGCTTGACCCGGTATCATTAATTTACCGCGCACAAACGCCCAAAGGCTAAGTTAGACGCGAAGAAGAAAGAAAAAAAAAAAACGTCGACGGGAACGCGGGGCTCGGCGAACCGAGGAATTACACACTTGTGCACGTCCTTTTCGTTTCGTCGTACGTGCGAGAGACAACTGCGTCACGGTGCATTCACTTTGTAGAGGACGGAACAACAGTGACTTGGATAAGACGAGAGCGACATTGGGAATTGATTTATATGAAATTGGAAGGAAAATTGAGAGAGATTAGATTAGATTAGATATAAATTGATTCGTCGCGTGCTCCGGGGAAAATTACACAGTAGTAATAAAGTAAAAATCAACTATTTGATGCCTCGCAACTCGACAAAAATTTATAGTAGAAAGAGAATGCCAGAGAGAAAGAGAGAGAAAAAAATAACCTTGATCTCACGCCCCCGCTCTGCTCGATGGATCTCGACACCATCCTTTAAATTTTATTTATAGGACACTCAAACTAAAAACCGGGCTATAGGCAACATGTCATTCGCGAGGAATACCCTTTTCGCCTATCGAAATGAGAAACCGATTAAAACAGCTATACGCTCGACTAATTAGACGACGAGGCACGAAGACGGCGTCTCAAGTTTTGCATTCGTACCGCTCTTTGGCTACGTCTTCCTCTCGAGTTGGGATGCAATTGAATATTTTCTTCGAGCCACTCGAAACAATAACGCGATTCATTCGATTCCATTTGTCCGACGGAACGGTAGCTCTCTTTAAGTCCGCAAGGTGTTCCAATTCATTCGTGTAATCAATTGATGGAAACGAAAAATTCATTACTCGTTTTCAATGATATAAAACTAAATTTTAGCGACTAGATATTTTATGTGAACACGAAAAAATATCTTATAGTGAATTTGGTATGCCACTAGAAAAGCTGAATTTGAAAAAAGAAATTTAAATGTATCTCTTGAAATTTTGAGATGTATCAATTAAATGTAGTCGAACCGAGACACCCTGTACAGGCGCCCGCACCGTTTCGTATAACAAAGTCAGTCAGTCGGTTAGAAATCCAATTTCTCCTTCTGAACCCTTTAACGACGCGGAAACCTGGAGTCATTCTTTATCTCGAGGTTGAGTAATCGTATATGTTTCATTTTTTATGTTTCGGAAGGTTGTAGTAAAACTGAATTGATGTTTTTTGCCTATATTTCTATGACTGACGTATTCAATTACGATACGTAGATATGAACTATTTTAAGTTGAACAAGTATTATTATAACTTTGCAATATACATAGAATTTGATATTCGGTATTTTCAAAGTAAATTTAAGTGATTAACGCAATTATTTCCCTCTATATTTACGCAATCGATGTCAAACTAAACTCTCGAGCGATTCGTTTGATCGGTGAATTACACATCGACTGTAATTGATCAGGAAACGAAGACGAGTGCTTTTCGAGATGTCGGACTGGTGCACGTGTGAAAAATGCTCGTTAGTCGTTATTTGAAATACCAGGAAAATCCACTTCGGCAATATCGATTCCGCCCCCCCCCCCCCCCCGTTGAATTAAATATCCAATGAAAATTTCGCACGAGGAATGGAAAATTTTTTAATTGAAGAGTTGCCTCGAAACGGCACCGCGATATAAATATCGCAGGATTGATCGAACGATATTGGGCGTAGAACTATTCGAAGGAGGGGTCGAAGGAAAGGCGTATTCGCCATAAGAATCGCTCATTATTCTCCCCTATATTAAAGATTCCTGGGCACCGATTACCGAATACCATCCCGAGTGAAACACCGTCGAGGGCTCCGTCCCTTTTTCCGCCTTACCGCCTTTTTCCGCGGGTTATATGGCTACCTATCTACTTGCCATTCTACTCTCTCTATCCCTCTCTCTCTCCTTTTTTCTATCTCGTCATTCCACCAACCCCATTCGGATATTAGTCGAGCGCTCAACTGGATCTCGTTTGTTATACTGGGTGATTCGTAATAAACGAATGTATTTTTGCGTCGATTGATTAATTGACTGGGTTTTAATTAACGTAAATTAATAATATTACGAAAGCATAATTACAATAAAAATGAAAATTAGCTTTGCACTTGATATTGCAGTTCCTTCGGCATTCCTAATGAGGATGAAGGACAACCGTATAACAAGGTTTAAATGCGTGCTCGCAACTTTGGCCAAAACAGGCCTGAAGGCATAACAGTGTATCGTTTTCCTATCTGTAGGATGAGATCTCGTCAACTTTGTCATTTCGGGTCCCCCGCAAGTTTAATCGGCAATACCACCGGCCATGCGGAGCAATGAACACACGTAGGATGACTTTGTTAATTGCAAAAAAATTTCTATTATAATCAATTACATCGCTGTAAATGTTAACCTGTTAAAATAGTATAGTATCTACAACTTGCAAGATTATTGCCGCAAACTAATTGTTGTTCCTCTCGTTCTTTTTGAGGAAATAATTTATTTTCTCGATTGTTCATATGACCATTCTATTCCATCTCAATTTTTAAATATTCTTATATAATATTAACAATTAGATTTCAAGGTTATCAAGTTTTATTAGTATAAACACGAAGGACCCATCTCTCTAGAAATTTATAACTAATTTAAAGAACTGTAAATTAATACGATCGCGTATTGGCTTCATCGCATCAACCGAGGGCGAAAATTTTCAGGGTAGTTCACCTTTAAGCGAATCTTAACTACGCGTTACGAAACGGATTTTAATGAAACCACGTATAAGTTTACCACCAATATTTTTGCGTTTTTATTTTCCTTTGAAACAAAGAGGTGGTACTCGACATACATCGTTAAATAATCAACGTATCCCACAAATTTTGAAAAACACTCGCAAACGTTTCTGTATTACAGCGATATTCAAACGAATTATATATCGTGAACCATGTTATAGTAATTCAAAGAAAAGAGACGAATGAACACAACGAGATTCTTTTTGCGATGCATAACGAATATAAAAATAAAGTATTTATTCGGCGATACCGTCAGTTGTATTATGCGCTCGTTGCTCAAACAAAGCTGAATTATTTAATCTGTATTTTAATGAGAGAATCACAAACGCGCGCAATACGAATGATTCGATATTTGAAACAGCCGTTGGTCAATATGGGTCTGTTTGCGTATGCGATTAAAAATGCGAATACGAGGAATAAGGGTATAAATCCGGATGGGGATTTATAACGGGAAAATATTTAACGTACATATCGTGGAATTTTGTTATTCGAGGATGCACCTCGCGAGCGTAATATTACCACGGTAATAGGAGAAATTTTCAGGAACACGGCCGGATATCATCCGAGATGCTCGAAGATATCCAACCCACGGAGTCCCTTTTCATATCGAGTCTCCTCTCGCTGAAAGGGCGAATCGCGCGCGCCGCGAATTCCCCGCGACCCCATAACGCTTGATTAATCGAGTTTCATACCTCAAAGACGCCGGTTAATCAGATAAAATCGGGCCCCGAAGGCGTACGACAAACAGGAAATAGGTCAGACTCGGTCGTGCCTTCGTCAATGAGATCGAATAGAGAAAAAAGAAAGAGAGAAAAAGAGAGAAGGCGAGATAGAAGCCCCGTCGTCGGGATATTAATCTCGTGACACGACCCGGCTTTGATAGGGTGTCCTTGAATTACCGAACTCGGTCACGTTGTACATTGCACATGCACATTGAGGAAAATTGGCCTGTTGCGGTTTCGCTATGTTGACGGTAGGTGAGTTTTCTTGCAAATTCAAACTTATATATTGTAGAATAATTCTAGGTCACCCTGTATATCGGTACATGCGAGAATCTACACCGCATTGAATTATTGCGACATTATATGGGGAGAGAAATATGTGCGAGAAATGTTTTTGGGATAGCTGAGCGTGGAATGTCAATTAAATGGTTTCGCGGTTAATGTCTCTAGAGTCGAAGGGGGGAGGAGGGTGTATAAAGGAGAGTGGGTTAACTCTGTTTCAACATTAATTGAATAGCACGCTAATCTGACCGGGGACCGGTCTACGTCTTAAGTATAATGAAGCTAATAGAGTACCACTCTACTTATGTACGCGCGTGCGCACACGCCGAAAACAATATTCGTATGCTTCACTCGAATCAACTCCTAATTCACTGCTGAAGTAAAATTTTTATTTTTGAAATGTGATATCAATACTACTTTTGCACAAACTATCAAACTTTCAAGTACAATCGAAACTGAAAATTAGTTTTCGTTTAAAGTAGTAGCGGAAGAAGAACCAATCATTTCCGTGCGGTTAACTTCAATTTTTTCGTCAATCTGAAATTTATTTCGATCCAGTCGTTATTCGGTCGATTCCATTCGCCATATTCTACGATTATTTTCTTTTTCGAATGAAAAATTCGACGTAGTCTCAATTCTCATTAGGATCGTCGTCGATTCGTAATTAAAAGAGAAACCGATAAGAGGGGGAAGGGGGGAGGCATCTATTTGCCCAACATCAATGCGCAAACGCACTCTGCATCCGCGCCGACTATCGTCTGAATAGAGATGGACAGAGGAGAGAGAATATGGAGAATTGATCGCGAGCGTTCTCACACGCGAATTGGGAGGTCAGGGACGCGAGTCCTCCAAGGAGGGATCCAGCCCACTCAGGACAGAAATGAAAAATCACTTTTCATTACGCCAGTCCCTTGAATTTGGATTTAAGGTTGATATTGAACGAGAGATGAAAAAGTGGAGAGACACACAGGGTGTCCGGAATGAAGAACTTTATCTTTCGCGAGCCAATCACTGTGGCTTTTACTTTCTCGATGGAATTGGATCGCGATTTGTTCGCCTCTTTAGTTTTAACGCGATTTCATATTTGGTGATTATATCCGTTCGATTTCATCATAAAGTACTCGAATAAATGTAATTACCGACGAAAAGTTTGCTGGCCTATTAGTTATACTTCCGGGAGAACTCGGCGGAATTTTCACGGCTGAAAATTCGAAAAGTTTGGAAATTATACGAACCGATAACCGATCATCCCAACGGTTGGTGGGGCGCAGTATCGATTTATGCAAATTAAACAACTCATCGCCTCAATAATATATAACATTATGCTGAGAATAATGAGACATAATAAACACGCTTTATCTCTAATTGAACTAATGAAAATTACACAGAGGACGGTTTTACGTTCTGGAACACCCTTGAACGCTAGAAATTTATATTTTTAATACCGAATCCCGATTATTATCGACAATTAAAAAACTCCCGAGACACCATGTACAGGGAAATACGAATGACTCGATATAACCCTGGAAACATCGTGCATTAACAGCATCGATATCGCTACCGCAAATTCGTGGCACATTATTTACGATGCGAGAACCGGAACAGTGCTCGAAATTACATCGACCGCCGGGGACGACGCGCGATATTATTGCCAAATGAGTCGTACCTTTACGTCACGCGTCGTTCTACTCGAGCGTAGCGAGAAATAAAAAAAAAGCGCCGAGCAAACGCATGAAATCATCTCTTCCGCATCGCGCGAATTTGCAAATGTCAAAACAACGACTGCTTGTTCTCCTGAGTCGAATTTTCTTGGTAAACAACGCACCGCTGGAATCTCGTGTATATTCATCTCGCGTCCTCTCTACCCTCTTGTTTATCACTCGAGAAAATAACTCTGATTTTTAGGGTAACTCTGAATTTACAAACGATTCAAATATTAGGTCCTCGATCTCCCAACTCCCTTAAAAGAAATTTCAAACCCTCTTGGCATATGAGCAAGTGTGAAAATCGTCCTAAGACGATTTAATCGCGATATTTCAAATATTAGACCCTCAATCTCTGGACTCCCTTAAAAAAAATTTCCAACTTCTCACTCTTCGCATATGACTGAGTGTGAAAATTGTCCTAAGACGATTTGCAGTGCAATTCTCTCATAATTGCGATATACGGACGCGCACAAGCATCATTCTTTAATAATGAAGTGTTCGCGCTGCCGCGGCTATCCGTTCGAAAGAATAGCTTAGCCCAGTTACTCGCGAGCATTTTTTGTTCGGCGCAACCGCTCATCGCATGTAATTAAAGCCACAACGCATACGCGAGACGTCCGCAACACTCATTCACGCTTTTTTTCACATTGCTACGTGGACCCTTACCGACCTGTTCCCTCTGATGTACACGAGCGTCAACGGGAGTAAAAAACGCGTAAATAAAATGCGCTCGTTTCTACCCAAGTGTTGTATATACTTTTTTATTCTGCCCTCTCTCTCTCTCTCTCTCTCTCTCTTCTTATCCCGTTTTATCTCGCTTTTTTCCACACGAACGGGTGGAAAAGCTTTTTACGCAATTGCCCCATGCCGTGTAGTCGGAAAAGAGGGGTACGAGGGAAATTGAATTGAAAAGTATTTTCTCGTTTTCCACCACCAAATTTCGCGGAACGTCGAGGGACTCGGTAACGAGGAGTCGCGCTTATATTAAAGTCGTACTATCGCGTAGGAACGGAAATAACGAGCGATTAGGAGAGTCCCGAGAGAATATGGTCTAAAATTTTCTACCAGCGTTAGAAATCTATTAGAAATTTTTCGAATCGAGAGAAAATCTTCATGCGGCATGAATCACCCGGGGAAAAAATATTATATATTGTTATATAAAAATATATATAAATCCTCATATAAAATTATATATGAGTTTTGGCCGTATATAATTATGTATAATTATGTATAATTATGTATAATTATACATAATTATATATGGCTAAAACTCATATATAATTACACTTAGAATTGGAATAAAACTTATCAGGCAGTTGTTTGCATTGTTTTTATTCAATAACCATGATTCACAATGTATGATCACAAAATATTCATTTATTCCGTTTGTTTTTAGTTTCGTATAAACAATCGGCTCCCAACTCCCAAATCTAGGGACCTAATCCACGGAGTACGATACAAAATCCAGTATTAATTCGCTTCCGCTATCCAACCAACGTTTATTTGTGAATATCAATCTCTGTAGCGAACGGTTCGCGATGCAACGATATTCGTGTGTTTTCCGTCGACCCCTCAAAGCAAACACGTCGCGTGCGCGCGTTCGCGACCCGTAGCCAGAATATCAAGTAAAATGACAAAACAACACCGCGTTATTTACAGACGCAAGCCGATCGTCACGGTTCGCTCGTGCGAAAATTTTCATGCGCGTACGTAATTGTTGATGAGGAAAATAAGAACGAAACCGATCACGACGGACGTCAATTGAAGCAGGCCGGCTATTCTCAGTGGATTCTTGTGCCACCTGGCTCTCTCGCGCGGCAGCACTTCGCTGACGGTCACGTAGAGCAGCGTGCCACCGGCTAGGCCTTGGAGAATCGGTAGCACGATCTTCGACCAGTGTTCATCCGACTGGAAAATTTCTTCGAATTAGCCGAACCCAAACGAGTAATTCAAGTACAGTGAACTCTGCCTAATTTCTTAAAAACGGGAAACTTTTACATACTTATTTTTATCAGAGAGTTACAATTTGAAACAATAACGAAATCATAAATTTATTTTTGAGAAAATCAATTGTAAACCAGTGTAGTTATGAACTATTGAGTTTGAATGGGAGGGAGAGATACATATTTGCATTAAAAATGTGTTAATAAAAGTGGAAATTCGTAAAAATGAAGGGTTTCGTAAACCTAGTCTTAATGCGAGAACTATTTGGAGCATATGACTCATTAAGATACAAGTAAATTGACATATTATATAGAATTCAAATTTTTACGTGCGAAACTTCATTGGTGTAAACATGACAGAAAAAATGAAAGTAGGGACAAACAGGCAGGGCCAGGCTGAAATTAGGCAGAGCTGCTGTATGAGAACGAACCGTAATAACTCACCACATAAGTCAATAGGCCGATTCCTATTCCTAGCGAAGAGCCGCCCGAGAAGACGAAAATTGCCGCCACGAGTTTGTAGATCGATTTTCCGGCACCGGCGAGTTCCAAGCCGAGACAGAAACCTACAACGAATTTATGTGACGCCACTGCGCACACCAGCAGGAAGACCTAATCGAATGGTATAAATAAAAACTGTGAATAGACGTCGCGCAGAGAAATTTAGATAATTTTAATAAAAGTAGGTGATAATTTTAAAAAGTAACATTTTAGTTTTAAAATGATCACTTAATCGATTAGGTTTGGTTGAAAAGATAACTGTCATCATAATATTTGATCTGCCATAGCTTTTTTTTAAAAATAATTAAAAGGCCGGTAATTAGTCTAAAATTTCTACAACCAACCTCTCCGGTATTTTTTTGCAGTCCAATCGCGAGTCCCTCGAGAACCGCGTGAACGGTCAGAGCAACCAGCAACCCGAATACTCCCGTATTTGAGTCCGAGCAGGGCTCGGTGTGGTTGCCGTGACACACGTAGGTCGTCTCCTCGGTGAAACAAGGCGCCGATCTTGTAAATTGAAGTGCGCCGTACGTCCCAAATTTACGGTCTCCCGATGGACCGCATGGGTTACGATTCAATCGCTGATTTCCATCCGGAATGCAGACACTCCTAACGTTTTGCGTTGCTGCGCTGTACCCTATCTGGTGTGAATGACTTCGACATCGTCCACTGAAACAATTTCAGCTGGCTCTGTACTTGGTATTTTTTTTTTTTATTAACATTCAAAATCTTTCAAAGCTATTTTATTTCTACTAGTATGTAAAAAAAAAAAACTATCAACGGGTCAGTAATTTAAAAGTTATTCTCGTAAAAAAGTGCATATAAAAAAAAATATCGTCGACGATATATTTATAAAAATATTCGCAACAGCGATACCCGAGTGCAGCGCGTGAAAAAAAAAGCGTTTCGGGTTAAGCAGTCCTGTTTATCGGTCCTTGCATCGGAGCGTGATTGATAGCAGCGCGTCGCGTTACATTTCAGCGGCGATAATTCCTCGTCGGCAGTGGGATAAAGTATATCGCTAAAAATCCCGATAATAAGCGATAAAATTGTTCGATAATGTCGTTCAATCGTTAAACAAAGTACACAATCGAGCGTCGCGGACGAGAATAACGCGAGGGTCTCGACGAATGCGACGTAGCGAGAACTCGAAAAATGCATCTGGATCCAGCTATCCAACACATACCTACCCGGTGAACGTGTCGTCGTAGGCGTAATCGCGCCTCACGGGCTCGCTCGAGTGATTGCCGACGCTCCCCCAGAAGTAGTGAACGCACTCGTCGATCAAATAGAGCAGCAGGAAGCCGCAGGTGAAGACGAGCTCGGCGTGATCGGGCAGATCCTCGCGCACCTCCGGTAGCATGTGGAGGGTCGAGGTGGCCAGCAGGACACCACCGCCGAAGCACAGCGTGCACGAGAGCAGCAGCCTCTGCTGCAGCTCCTGGGCACGCGCGACGAAACAAGCCGGCGCTGTTCCAACGATGAAACTGCCGACCCCGATCGCCAGCATCGAGATCAGCTTCGCGTGCACCGTGCTCATTGACATCCTCGCTGTTATTTCACTCCCGACGATCGTAAAATATCGATCGGCTCGCCCGCGATCACTGAAACGTACGAGCCGCTAATCGCGTGCGCTATGATAAAGCCGCTCTCGGTGGCATCGTGAGATACGAAGCGATATCTACGGAATGCCGTGTCACTTGCGGAGCGCGGAGAGCTAGAGAACGTTCGTAACTCGACGCAGACGTGCCTAATCGCGATATGACTCTCGGCTAGAGTACAAATTGTTCCGATTTACGATCGCTATTGTTTTACTTCATTTCGCTGTGATAAAGCTAAATGTGTATTATTGAATTTCGTATATTGAGATTGTTTTTTCTTTGTAAAAAAAATTATTTATTGAAAAAACAAACTTTGAGTGTTATAAATGTATATCGTGTTTAGGAATTGTTATTTCTAACGACTTCGAATAGGAATTTTTAATAATTCCATTAGGTACTTAATATCATTATAAGAACAATCGTAAAAATATATAATTTATAATATTCGGTTAAATACAAAATATACAAATTCCTTTGTACATATTTACAATTTTTATTTTGAATGCTGTTTTTTGTGCTTCAGTACTTCAATAGACGTTAAATATAATGTTTTTCCGCAATCGGGACAGTCGTACGGTTTGGAGTTGGCTTTGTTCGACGTTTTCTTCTCGGAAGAAGTCGTTTGTTTGGAAATTTGCTTTTTACACGAGCTTTGGTGTTGCAATTTCTCTATGCTACTCAAAACAGCATGCATGTCGCAATTTGGACAGGTCCATTCAACTTCTAGCATTTCCATAATTAACTTGTCAGTCCATTCGGTTTCTCGTATACTAAAATGAAATTAATGCATCCAGTTGTCCGTTTATTCGCTTCTTCTTTTAAAAAAACTTACCAATTATACGTAACATTATCAGTTAGGAACACTCCACCCTTTTTCTTATTTGGTACACACTCAAAATTCTCTTCTAAAGGATTTGGAGTGATGCAATTACTATTCTCACCTTCGCCAACATAAATCGTTTTCAAGTCAGCTGGTAAAAGACGTTTCACTGTACATGGAACTGTTGTGTGCATATATTCTATAAGATCATTAACTAACTCGTATTCAATATCGTCAAAATCTTCATTCTTTTCATTGGTTTTATCATCTGTGAAAATAATTCAGATAAAAAATGAATTCTCACAAGATTTTGTAATTAATAATATTTGAAAGTTATAATAATCAGCACAAATTTGGTATTGCAAAATATTTAAGTTTTTGTACTGATTATTGGGACTTTCGAACATCTTTAAGTAGATTTAACCTTTTAATTGTTGAGTTAATAAATAATCCCACTTTTGTCTGAGCTTAACAGCTTTCAGCAATAAAATTTGACCACTGTCTGGTGTAGGTAATTCTATGGAAAGCCATAGATCACAAACGAGACTGCAATGAAAAAATATTATCAGATCGTAAAAAAACGGGATTTATGATTTTCAAGTTAACTCACATAGAAAATGTAGAATTCGTATCTATTTCACGAGAGAATAGGAGTAATGTTTGAACAGCTGGCATTCTCAATGTATTAACCAGATAGGGCTTAGTTGTTTCCAGAAGAGATCTGCGAATAAAGACAATAGCATTCAAATAAACATAACAAAATCTTAAAAACTAATAGTACTATTTCACTTACAAATAGGCCAAAAGTTGGTGCTTAGCACTAACAGGAGTTTTGGATCTGTATCCTGGTATCGAAACTATATCTGGTTCTTCCAACTGTAATACTTGTGGGTGGTTACCGAAAAAGCTCATAGGATGAAGACTAACATATGGTTTAGCTTTGGTGTGAAAAAATTGTTCGTTGCTAGGCTGAAAAGTTACATTTGATGGTATGAAATTTTCATTTCGTATTTAAGATACTTATAATATATATCATAAAAATAAATATTCTCAAATCAGTCTTACCTTACAATAATTGAATTCGTCAGAATAAGCAAATTGAGGATACAATCCGCTACATAATATCAGTTTTAACATTGTGAGATCTTTGTAACTACACGCTGTAGTTGCAGCAACTAAACTCTGCACTTGACTTTGGTCATTTCTCATTCGAAATTCAATATCTTTAACATCAATTTCTTTATCGTTATCATCATTCTCTAATTGTATTTCATAAGAATCTAATTTTAACTGCTTTCGCTGTTTCGAGGCATTTTGGTTATATGTTCGCTTTAAGGATTTTAATAATCTAAGTTCTCCATGTCGGAGTGCACGTTCAGCGCTCGTCATTTTCTTGTTTGGTTCGGATAAATTTTTGAGTAGCCCACAATCCTGTGAAAAATTTTTTGTTATCAATTTATAGGTCAAATAAATTATTTCATTTAGGTTACTATTATGAATTTAAAAAATGTACGAACCATTAATAGATCTTTAAATTGAGTTCTCAGTTTAGTCATCTCATAAAATCTTTGTTCTTCCAAACCTCGTCTTCTACACCATTTTTTGCTTGAACTTCCAGTGCCGCGTGATTCGCGAGCGCTTTCATTTTTAACTTCTAGCCATTCTTTGTAAGCATTGAGTAATGTTATCGGATCTCCATGATCTGATTCTAGATTTTTCCTTGCAGTCTATATAATAAAAATGATTAATTTTAGATCACTTGAATTTTTATGTATTATTTTCCTGATATTACCTCACATTCACTGTCCTTGAAAGCTCTATTTGTAAAAGGAGTTTGAATACTGAGAGCAGCAGCAAGAGATAATACTGGCTCAACTTGATGAAAAATTGATCCCATTATTAACATTTTTCCAATTGTAATATCCACAGGAAGACGTGCCAACGTTTTTCCTATGCACGTTAATTTTTCATTGTCCATTAGCGCTCCCTAAATTTAGAAAAGTATATTCTAAATTGTTGAGAAAACAATAAAATATTTAATACTCACGTGTTCTTTTAAAGAAAGTATGGAATTCTCAATACTTTCTGACGAGGGAGGTTCTATGAATGGAAATTTTCTAGCATCAGGAAGACCCATAGCAATCATCTGAAGTAGTAATGAATCCAACGGTACTCTTTGTAATTCGGATGTCGTATAATTTTCAAAAGCCGTGTAATCTTCTTCTGAGTATAATCTAAAAATGATTAATTATGTAGTAATTAAACTTCTTATTTCGAAAAGAGATCATAAATATGAAAAATAATTATTATAATACCTGTAGCATACACCTGGTCCAGTACGACCGGCTCGACCTTTTCTTTGTTCCGCACTAGCTTTACTTATCCAGAATTCTTTCAAGCGCTGCATTTTACATGAAGGATCATAACTCATTTCTTTTACTTTACCGCTATCTACTACAAATCTGATTCCATCAATTGTTATTGATGTTTCTGCTATATTTGTAGAGACAATACATTTTCGCACACCGTCAGGAGCGTAATCGAATACCTGTGAATTTAGTCATTGGATATAATAAAAAACGTCAATTTGAAATTCTCTAATGTTATACCTTATCCTGTTCTGCAATGGAAAGTGTACTGTGAAGTGCTAAAACTATCCAATTGTTCTTCTTCTGGCTATATTCCTTTGCAGCATCGACAACTGCAGTTATTTCACTCATTCCACTCAGAAAGATTAATAGATCTCCTTTCTCTTGAGCAGTATATTTTTGATCGATCATTTGCATAATCTGTACATAAGGACTTGGATTGAATCTATCATTTTTGTATGTCATATTTTCAATTGTTACAGGTCTGTAATTTAGTTGAATTGGATATAATCGGCCAGGAACCTAGATTTAAGAAAACAAAATTAAATGAAGTTGAAAATTTTTAATATTCCACTAACTATACTCACTTGAATAACTTTAATATTTTCTTTTGCAAAATAATTACTAAAAAGTTGAATATTAATGGTAGCAGACATAAGGACCAATTTCAATTCTGGTTTTTGATGTATAAGACATTTCATTACTCCTAAAAGGAAATCCCCATGTAAATGTCTTTCGTGAACCTCATCCAATACAATTACATTGTATGGTACAGCAGCTGCATCTGAAGCTAACTAAAAACAATTTTCTCAAACAACATAAACATTTATAAAACAGAAATGTAATTAATAATTCATACTTGTCTTAGAAGTAAACCTTCGGTAATAAATGTAATTCTAGTATTCTGATTACGTTGTTTCTCAAAACGAATTTGATATCCAACTTCATTACGATGTTCAGTCAATGTTTCAAATGCTACACGTTTAGCTAGAGAAATACATGCGATACGCCTTGGTTGCGTACAAGCTATAAAATATATAATATCATAGTACGAGAAATTTTTTAAGAATTTACTAATTTTCATAATAATTCTCACCAATTTTTCCAAAACCTGACGAATATAAATATTGGGGTACTTGTGTTGATTTTCCACATCCTGTATCTCCTGCTATGATAACTACACTTTCTCGTTTTATAGTTTCTATTATTTCTTCTTTGTATGCGGCAACTGGTAAATTTGCTTGAGTTTCTCTTAGTTTTTTTAATTTTGCAAATTTCTCTTTCTGTTTGAAATCTAGGTAATACGTGATAATATTTCTAAATTTCAACAATTGGTGTTCGTTTAGATCTTCAGTTCTTGTAACACCTCCTAGAAGATCGCTATGTTTGACATTTAAATTAAAATTTATCGTATGAAGTTTATGATATGTTTTAGGTACACCAGATTCATTTAACGTGAAATCTGGTTCGACAGGACTATTAGTTTTTGATTTTTTTTCTACAGCTTCGTATTTTTTTACAAATTTCCAAAAATCTTCATTATCTTGAATTAAATTTGTATGCATCGATAAGGCTCTTGTTAGCTCATATTTATATTTATAAAAAGAAAATTCAGGATCTGTCGAATGATCACTGGTAGATTTTGAAGTGGAACGATTTGAATAATCATCTTTTTGACGTTTGTCTCTGCTGTCTCTTCTATCATGATGCAAAGTTCTTCTAGATTCTCTATCATCTCTGTCTTCGTACTTCCTTTTGCTAGATTTACTATGACGATTCTCGTACTTGCGTGAACTCATTTTTCAATCATTCAAACATTTCAATTTCACAGTATTTCATAAATAAACAATTTTAAAAATGAATTGCATAATATTATGTCATACTGTAAAAGCATTTATATGTGGAAAATACTCCACACAAAAGTTATTTACATTACTTAACATTTCGTTAGAGGTTAGTTTACGCAGGTACACTGAGTACGCACGAGTAACTTCGCATTGTGATATAAATGCCCCCTACAGCCAGTCGTGGAACCACATGCGCGATCGTAACATAGACATATAAGAATAGACCGCGGGAGTCATGGACGTTACTGTAAGTGAACGCGATGGTG
>NCVS01000259.1:0-36343 GCA_003055095.1 Goniozus legneri
AATATTTTTTATTTAACATTGGCGGCGAAAGGACCTCCTTAATCCGAGCGTGACGATTTATCGCGCGAAAATTCCGTCACGATCGAGTTTTTTCCATTCTCGTTTTGTTTCTTGCTCTTACTGCTCGTTGTTAGTTCGCGATTTCGCAAAACTCAACGGTTTGTTTTCGGTTCTCTCTTTTTTCGAACAAACACGCGAATTTGCGTTTTGTTTGCGACACGAACCAATCGGGTCGGAAAAAATAACCTAAAAAAGCAAAATTCGTCAATCTCGAGATGTTCGGGCAGTTTCCGATCGAAAAAGAACCTGTTTTGGAAATTTCGTACAGGCACGTGTCGCTCTAAATGTTAAACGACGAATTTTGGGAATTTCTGATCAATTTTTTCCTGTGTGAGAATAAAAATTCAACGATAGCCGGTTTGAGAAATTTATTGTGTCGAGACAATAATCTTATTCGGATTCGGAACGGACGTAAAGCAGAACATTGAACTCTTACTCGATCGGGAGAAGACAAAAATCGAGAAAATAGCCGGCAGATAAGAACTTGTTATCGTTTCTCTTGTATTAGGAGCACGAACTGCGATCAATTTGCATACTATTCATCTTGGTATAATAGACGTACCTCTTCCATTCTCTCAAATTGACACTTCGGACAATCGATCTGTATAGCAAACGGGAGCGAAATTGGCTCGCAACCGTATTTAATTTTATTTTCGTCGTAAAATCTCATCACGTCCAACGATAAAGCTGGGGATCTCGCGCTTGAATCGAATCGTACACAACGAAGTTTGCTGAGTACACAGCAAACACGCGATAAAGACTTTCGATATATCGCTAAATCGATCAACACGATCGTTTCACGCGAAGTTTGCTATTCTTCGATATCTCGCATTTCGAGCGAACCGTTGCACGGAAATGTTGCAGCGTTCACTCGACTCGGTGGCCATTATAGAATTCAAAATTCCAATTCTCGAAAGGTCAAATACTGTTGAGAATGTATTTACGTTTTTTTCTGTCATCTGTTCGTTCTTGTGAATTATCGTGAGTGAGAGCGAGTAATAATTTGATAGAGCTACTCCGATAAATGGTAAATATACTAAGTAATTCGTTTGTGTTATCGAAATATCGAATAGCCGTTCGTACACCATGCGAATGACCGTTACGAGAATCGAGCAGGTACATTCATCGAGCGTAATTGATTGTGAAAATGTCAATCAAGCCACAATTGATTTATTGTTTCTTTTCGGCATGGTGTGTTGTCGTGCCGCAAAAATGACAATCGAGCTACCGAGTTGACACGGCCAGAAAGAAGGAAAGGAAATTAACGTCGTTCTGTTCGACATGGCGTGTCGTAATTTCATGCTTCTCCGTGCATTTGCATTTTGCGTCGATAAAACTCATAAGAGTTGCCTTCAATTTTTATTAAAAATAGAACCTATGCATAATTTCATTGCGTCCATTATCATCCCGATCGATTCTTGAAATTTTTTTCAAATTTATAACCAAAAATAGCTCGAGTTTTCATCGCCGTTAAAATGCATTTGTTTTTTTTTTTAAATTGTTTTAGAAGATTTATACAATAATTTTCACCCAAAATTTCATATGAAAATCACTGCATGAGAATTAAAAATTTTACGAAATTAAAAAATCTGAAAAATTGAATATAAATTTAGTTTCTAAATTTTATTGTTTTTTTTTTCATTACTCGCGTGCTTTCAGTAAAAATTTAATTTCGCAATTTTCAACAATATACACGCATATTGAAACTGAATTTTTCTTCATTTAGGGTTACGAGGCGAAACTGTCGCGAAAGAAAATCTGAAAGCAAGCCTCCTGACTGTATGGGGCTTCCTCATGGGGGAAAGAGAGTAAAAAATTCGGCTCATGTGTTAGCCCCCCTCTGGGTAAGAATAAACCAGTAGGAGTCGTGCAGTCGTACTGCTTCCGCCTCGAGTCAGCCGTTAATACCAACGCTACACACACTATGGGTTGTATTCGATCGCATCTAACAACCCCTCGTTCGCTATTCGCACCACCCCAATCTGGAAAATCCGTCTATACTTACATTTCGCAACGGAACTCGAATATTTCCTCCAATAACAATTCAAATTCTAATTCTTAGGAAACACAAATTTATCGAAAATCTTTAACTCAACCCTTCATGGACCAATTTTTAATGTTCAAAAAAATATTTATCGAGAGATCTAAAATCATAAATCTATAGAAGCGTTTTTAACCATTGAGAAGAAATTTATTTATTTTATTTCATCTTTCGTCATTAATATTTTAATCGATTATCTCAAAAATATTTAAGATTAAAACTGGATGTTATGTTATGAAAGTACTTGAATGATTTGGTAAAATATCCATACACTAATGTGTAATTTGTAACTTCTGCAGGCCTATAAGGATTAAATGAGAAATTGTGCAAAATTTTGGCTGATCTCGAGCGGAATGACGAAATTGACCGTTACATGTTCGAGTGACAGGCGAAAATCGATTTTCGAACGGTCTTGAGGTGAAAAACCGAGGTCGTGTCTAAGACGATAATACGTACGAGGTGAGTTTAACAATGCATTCCAAACCCACGAAACTTCTCTCAACTATTGCATCACGTTTTTTTTATCGATGTTCGTAACGGCACACGACGATGTGCCGCACTTTGGCGTCACCCGTGTCCGTTTACTCAATACAAACGATGGTAAACCCAATTTATCATCGTTCTATCGTTTTAGCTAAGGATGGAAACACACGAGGAGGCGGTACGAAGAACCGGCATGTTCATGGCTTGTGTACACGTGACGTTCGGCGAGTTGAAAAATATTTCGACGTTAGTTACTTGTCGAGTTTGCATGATTAGAAAACAGTTTACGTAGATCGATAAGTTTGAACTTAAAACTGCTTAGACTTGGTAAGTTTGAGTGATAATTTTTGTCAGCTCGTGTAACTTTTTTGCAATTGTAACAACGTCATTATAGTGGCAGGTAATTCATAAAATTGAACTTCCCGATGCAAAACTGGTAACATTCATTCACGCGATAACAAAGTAATTCTATGTAAATGAATTATCGGAACGGGTCGTTAAAAACGGTTTTTCTACCCCTAGATTCGATGGCGTGTTCGATTCCGGGTAATAGCACGTTGGTAAAAAATCAATAGACCACGTGTGCCGCGTAACTTATGAATTTTTTGTATTTTAAACTTATTTATGTTATGATTAATCTAAAATTAGTAATGTAATTGAAGAAACAAAACATGTTCTACGGCTTATCGTTATTTTGCAACGCGATAAATAACTATAAACAGATCTTGAGTTAACCGAGTACGCTATTTTCAAACTGATAATGACTAAAAATTGAGGAAGCTGTTTGTATCGCCACTATTCTCGATATGAAACTGGGTTCGCTCATTTTTTTTCAATCTTATTTCTTCATCTTGACGCACGTGCCTAGCGCTTGCGGCTCGGAATCATCCCCTTCTGCGAACTCGCCGACCTTTTCGCCGGACGCCATACTGTAACAAAATCAGCCACGAATAGCGCGTATCGCGTAGAACCCAACCTCGCCAAACTGAGACAGTCAACTAGATTTTCACGAGATTTTCCGCTGACTCTTCTAACGACATTCGATACTACATCCTCCGACGAATAACGTATCAAATTACGTCAATTTTAATTCAACTTTTCGCAAAAATTGGTCGGATTAATTTTTTTCTCTTCCTCAAACGGAAAAATACAAAAATCGGAAACGAGGGATAAATTTTGAGATTTACGTACTTGGTGCTTATTTGAATTTCCAAAGGGATGCTTTCACCCTGTTTTCCACGATGACGTCACAGCTTTTATCCAGGCCAGTAAGGTCACTGATAGATGCTCGCTCGATTAATTTTTTTTATTAACACCAAAACAGTATCGTTTGATAACTCACTGACGTGTCATGCCGTTTCGTTTTGCAGATCGGATTTTTCTGCGATGGTGCAAAAGAAATGACACGAGGTTGCCGTGGTAGACGGCCGAAAACTCCGTCGCGCCGCGGCGGTAGAGTTCTGAATGAGGACTACTGGGGCTCTCGCAGTGTTCGTTGCCCGTGTTCCGACTCCCGTTCGCTCCTACTCTCTCTCGCCCTCGTCATGCCACACTCCATCTCGCTCGCTCCCCTTTAACGATCAACGCTCAACTCCCAGCAGGCGCGCAAACTCCGTACGATTTTCATCCCACGCGGTCCAAATCATCCTCCCTCGCAAAATTTGTCTAGGAGGGAACCGAAATCGAAAACAGGATTGTACGAATCAAAAATCAACGTAATGTAACAAATCAATTTTAATTTGGAAATTTTTTAGATTTCTATCTTTTTCGGTTACTTTTGAAAATGATTGGTTACAAAAATGTTTGAATTTTGACATAAATCATCATTAACTTATCTACGAAGTAAGTGATAAATCACTTTTACTCAACGCGAATGATCGTCAATTAGCTTCAAACTTGATGAATTTTTTCATTGCAAATACGAACTTTTAACGGATCTTCCGATATACTGTTTGCCAAGTTGACATTGTGACAGAAAGAATCTCAAGGTCGGACATGTCATTGAGAAATTTGTGTGAGTATGGAGTATAAAATTCGCGCAATATACACCGGCGAGATTCGGAATACGCAGTACCTGGAACTGGTCCTCAGTGTGAAGCATTGAAAGTAAAAAGAGCGTAGAAAGAGAAGAGGGGACAAAGGGGTGAGACCCTTCGCGAGAGTAGAAGAAGAAGTAGGATCACGAATTCGATTCATAGAACTCACCGTTCATAGGAACTCGTTCCTTTCTTTTTCGTTTGTTTCCCGATGGCCCAGGTGCACGCGGCTCGTTTTTTGTATACTCGGGTCACGCAATTGCGCGCGACACACGCGCGTATAGTGCGTACCCGTGTTGATTCTTTCAACCGATTTCGGCCCGGCTCCCAAAATGTCGGCAGTTAATAGAAACAATCGCGTTTCATGGCATTTAAGTAGCGAAACTCGACGCGCGAATAAGGCGCTAATAGCATTAGTCGGCGTTTGTTGTACTTAACGCTGCGCTAATACAGGATATTAAATAATTAGCGTCTCATTCGCAGCCCATCGATCGTTCAATTCGCATTCGAGCATTTCGCATTGTCCGATGAACGGGCAGTCTTTTTCACAGCGCTCTCCCAAAGTTTCTTATCTTTCGAAACGCAAAATTGCGCGAGAAAAATTTTCCATGCCTTTCACTCGAACGCGGAATCAGGAATTAAAGTTTTACTTGTTTTTTTTTATTAAGTACTTGTTTTTTTTTTCAGAACGATGTTCGCACACGTATTTTCATGGACTAGACAAGGCAGGCCCTGCAATTACCGGTCTTCTATATGGAGCGAACGGCCGTAACCGCACACGGTGATTGACGTAAGTATAGATCACGCGCGCTAAGGTTTTTTAGTTTTCACTTGTTCGACTCCACGTGTATTCAGATTTCGATCTTGTGGTCGCTTTGAACGTGGATTCCTCGACGTATTATGCAACTCCGGATGATTACATGGAATTTTTAGAAAATAATTTTTTCTCGCTTTTACGAGCTCGTTTAGTGGATATACCAGAATATTATACTAATTGGTTATTCTGTATTAGTTATCTAAATTCTTGATGTTTCAAAGGTTGCCGTTCGAACGACGCGCACATACCACCATCTGTAAGCCGGTATTGAACTACTTGCCGTGTTCTACGCTTCCATCGATCGGTAATGTAGACTTACGTAGAAAAAAATCAGGTGAACTGTAAGAACAAGCGTTATTTATGCTATTTTTCATCATTTAGGAACTGTCAGATTTAACGAATATATAAAAAAACTTATTTATTAAAAAATTTCATACATTACACAACCAATCGCAACATCAACAAAAAATCAGATAGGAATTATAAAAGAGAAATGTAATTTCACACAACACAATAATACTAATTGAGCGGAAAAGAGATTTTCCCTTAGCTCTTGAAAAGAATAAAATTACGCGTTACGTTAGAAAAAGCGCAAATTTTTTGCAGTCCGATTTGTAGCCAACCCTCGATATTCATTTTCTAATGCCTCCTGATGCTCCTGGATTTTTCGATCGCATTAGTAAGGATTTTGTTCCAGGTCTCGGGCTCTTTCTCGGTGTAGTAGACAGTGATTTTCTCGAAGAAAGTCTTTTGTTTATCGGTACATCTCTTGCATTTGGTTACCAGAGCTTCTGGGAATGTGTCTGTCAAGAAAAATATTATAACGTAAACAAAATATTTAAAAAGAAATTTTTTGATAAAAATAAAAATTTAATTGGACTTATTAAATCAGTTAACTAATTGACTAAATAATTATTTTAGGAGAGCTCGCAAATTTATACCTTTAAGGAACTTGGCTTCTGGGGTGATGCAGGGACCCTTGTTCAGATAGCAGTCGAGGTACTGAGCCCTCAGCCTTCTGTTCGAGAGGATCTCGTCAACGTTGACATCGTCGTATTTATCCGAATAGTATTCGATTTTTTCGGCAACCGCGGCAACAATCGCAAATGCAACAATGAAAAGAATAGTTGCGACTTTCATTGTGTACGAGATGCGAGTTAACGCACGAGAGAAGCTTTGAAGTGAAGAAGGTGGTTGATTTTGGTGAGACTGACCAAGATCGAGGCGGACGTTTGCATTTTATACACGGCGGACCTCGAGGCTGGCCGGGGCCCGATCTGATGTCACGACCGGCCCCGAACCGAGTTCATCCAGTTATGTATCCTCGTTGAAGGACAAATCGGGTAGGCACGCGCGCGCTGCCCAGCTTCTCGCGAACGATTTGAGATGAAAAAAAAAATACTGCCCAGAACCTTTCGTGATGATGTGAAACGAGGTGAGAAAAAAACTCGAATGACGTTGAATTTCCACGTTCAAAACGATTTAAGGAAAGTTTTACAATGATATTATTATTTTTTAGACTTCTTAGACTCAGGATCGTTTTATAAAACATCAAAAAATCGCGATTCGATAATAGCGATGCAAATTACTTGGCTCGGACAACCCGCCTCCGATTTTTGTTTGGTCCGGTTCTATTAATTCCTGAATATTTTAAAGAAGTGATTTCCTCGCACCACATCTCCGTCTCTCTTTTTCTCACTCTCTCTGTCTCCAGATTCTCGTTCTTTAATCTTGTAAATTGAATAAATTTGAACGGCGAGGCACGGTGTCATTGGACCCTGGCTGCTGTGAGCACTGACACACGAACTCGTAATAAAACGCACAAGGAAGATTCTCAACTCTGGGCAATAGGAGAATCATTAAATTATTTTTGCAGTTAATTCGAAACAATAATATGTAATGACTCGGAAGAGAGTGGAAATTTTTGACCTTCCATCAAACGGACACATACCAGCCGTCCCTCAATTGTTCCCGTAATGTCGCACACATTATTACCTCGAGGCAATTGAAAAACGTATTCAGCGAACGTGGAACACGGAAACTGATTGGTTTGTTCTTTTTCACAATGAAAGTAACACGTTCGATAGTAGTTAATGCTTTATATTTTCTTCCAGCAAAAAAAAATTAAAATTACAAGAAATTTACTGAAAATCGCTATGGATTCACTTCCTTCCCTTCTTGCTGAAGTCGTCAACAAACTTCTTGACAAGTGCTTCCCACTCGGCTGGACGATTTGCGGTGTACCAACTTGCCATTTTGTCGAAGTTGACTTTTTGCTTCTCGGTGCATTTTTTACACTTCGTTGCGATAGCCTCTGGGAAGTTTCCTGTATTTTATAAATTTTATTTTAGTCTATTTCTACAGAGTTTGATTTTGCGAACTGTATCAAATGGAATTATGATACCACTAATGATTAGACACAGATTTGACGTCCATGTACGTTCACGCATACCATATCTGTACTAAGCACGTTAATGCACTGACTAAAAAAATTTAATTCGTACACAAGTGTTCTGTATCGCAGTCAGACTAGCTAATATGCGAAGAAAATACGAAGAAATTGGATTATGTGTAAGGAAAGAGTATTCAGTTTTTTACGGATCAATCTCTCGATTTAGAGATTCATAATTAAAGAAAAGAAAGATATTGTTCAGATACAGAATAATTATTCAACAAAATGGAATCCTAATCGAATAATTTCTACAGTTTTAAATATATACTAACCCTTGAAAAATTTAGCGTCGGCTGTAACGCAGGGTCCGGTATCCATGAAACAGTTATAGTACTGATCACGAAGACGATCATTGGGCATGATTTCGTCAGGATCGATATCGTCGTACTTATCCGAATACAACTCTTCCTCTGCGTATGTCAGAGAAATCAAAGCGGCGAGAACCGCGAAACAAACGAGGGAACGCATCTTCCACAATATTCAAGATCGATTGAAACACGACAACTGAAATGTTCGACCATTCCGTCGTTTATTTATTAGTTGAATCAAGTGGCGTCACAAAATCGAATAGCAAGAAATTCGTTAGAAAAACATCGTACGACGATGGGACGATGGGACACGCCAACCGTAATTGTAGTCTTGAAAAGACGACGGACGATTCATAACCTACCGCGTTTTTACGATTCTTGTTAATCATTTGCATGTTTTATCAAACGATTTATTTCTAGTTGGGATAAGAGTTTCTTTCTCAAAATTAGCAATTACCAAATTTCATTGAATAATTTATTCTACATGTTACCAATGCGGGATTTCAATTCTCATTGCACTATGGAAGAAACTAGATTAAATTTTATGCAACTTCGACATTCATTTTCTTAGCTTCCTCGAGAGCTTTGGCCATCAGAGCATTCCACTTTTCAGGTTCATGCTCCGTATACCACACCACAATCTTCTCAAAATTCTGCTGCTGTTTGTCGGTGCACTTTTTGCATTGCGTTGCCACGGCCTCGGCAAAGTTGCCTGCGAGGAGAGGCGAAATTATAATATAAAATGTATTTCGAGGTAATTATAGATGCGAAATAAATTGAGAAGAACTCACTTCTGAAGTAAGCAGAGTCCTCGGTAACGCAAGGTCCGCTACCCATGAAGCAGTTGTAGTACTGTTCTCTCAATTCGTCGTTTTGCAGGATGTCGTCCGGATTGATGTGGTCGTACTTGTCCGAATATTTTTCTTCGGCGGTGCAGCTTGCAACTAGCAGGGCTACGAAAGCGAGGCAAGCGACTCGTTTCATTTTCAAAAAGTAATATCGAGCACGGTAAAAAGTGGAATTGACTGGTCACGCATCTTCCTCAAGTCCCATTCTTATATGGCTCGAATTTCGCACTGGTAAGACTTACGTAAAAGAAAATTCGTGCTTCCGTAGACACCTTCCGACGTTTCGATGATTACTGTTTTTTTCATTCTCTTCATCAAAATTGAGATCAGGTATTTTAAGCTTTTAAGGAGAAAAAATATCAACTTATTTTTTGTCTTATTTTCGTTAAAAATATTTGGAAATCGTTTATTATTAGCTTCGTGTGATTTTCCATCGATTTTATTTTTTTTCGTGAAGTACGAAATTATGGAAGGTTCGTAAAAAAGTAAATTGAAGGATGTAATTACTTCTTACGACGACGTCTACGAGGTGTGTTTATAGGTAGAAAGAATTGTTTGACAAGTATCACTTATATCATCACAAATGTTTACCCGGCCGTTCATGTTAAAGGTCATCCAGCAGCTTGTCATTTGTCGACTTAATTATTTTCGAGACTCCCCCCTCTGCCATTTTTCTTGGCACAGTTTTCCCAACCTACTCCCAAATCCGCTGGTATAAAATCTGAAGTCGCTCGTTTCGTTCTCATTTCCCAGTAATCAGCGGAATCGAGAATTCCTACTGGTTCGAAATAAGAAAAAAGATGAGAATTTGCTTTTCTATTATAAAATCGCGCACGATAGACCTTAAACTTGAAATCGAGAGTCGAGTAATCCGGTTTTATCTCCTCCCACAGGTTTGTAACGTTAGATAGTCAATTATGGGATTGACGCTCAGGGCCATACGAATGTTACGTAACAATGATCGTTACGGGACCGCCTGTCTGCGAATCGATAAATCGATATACCAGAGTGTGTCCGATCGGCCCGTGGACGGGTAATCTTTCTCTTCCCCTCGATCTCCGAGTTCATTGAACCAGCCGGTAACGGGACTGTTTTTCTGTTATGAAGTGATATTTCGCGTGATTTGTCGTCCAGTGTTCGAACGTCAGGTCATGAAATAATAATCATAATATGGTAACCCCTCTCATACCTGGAAATCGATACGCTCCATGTGGAAACTGAACCACTCTAAATGGAAATATCAAATTTGTATGACAGCTCTACGAGACATATTCATGCGTAATGTTCCAGAAACTTAAATGTAGTTTCTAACAAAATATAGAAGAATAGCAATTTTGAGAAATCGGAGATCCGTGTAGCTCGTCAGGAATGCAACGAGAATGGAAAATAGAAAATAGAAATCTAACGGTGACAATGACGGCCGAGTCCTGTCGCGAGGAACTCGGAGGTAGTCGGATGCGTTCACTATCTAGAAACAAGGGGGAAACGAGAAGGATGGAAAAGGTTGGAAAATCGGGAGGAAAAGAAACAGCGTTAGGGCGCCTCTATGATATCGAATCGAAGGAGGTAGTGGTAATTGGCGCTACTATAAGTACACTCGAGCGTGAGTTTCACGCGCTCGGTGCGCGCGGGCTTATTTCGAGTTTCGATATGAAAGGAGGCGCGATCGCGTCGATCGTCGTTTGCCTCGTGCTCACGACGATCGAAATTGGGGGTTACAAGTGGCCAAAACGCGAGACTTATACAACACGCTGGGACAAGGTCAACATGGATGGAATTATCGCTAACAAGAGGCTTCTGCATTATTACTACAACTGCCTAATGTCGATAGGACCTTGTCCACCCGATGGTCGCGAAATCAAGAGTGAGTCAGATCTTGCTCCGTATTGTGTGAAAGAAAATGTGATCTTTTTATGTTAATTGACGTTGGAAGTTTTATCGGTATTACTAGTTTGTTCATCCGTAGTTTGGTTTCTGTTGAATTTCAAGTTCTGGTTTTTTACGAGTTTTTAATTTTTTAGGAATGCTACCGGAAGCACTGCGAGACGGATGCGCCAAGTGTACTCAGAGCCAAGTCAACGGTGCTATCAAGCTCATCAAGTACGTGAGGTAAAGACACCGCGCCTTTTGAAGAGCATGAAAATAGCGATAATACGGAAACAAAAGCAGTCGATGGAATGCTATAAAAGTTACGTAAAAAATAGATATTAGTAATCGAAACACGTGAACAAGGTAATTGGCGATGACGCTATCTGGATGTCGATCGTCGATTTGCGTATTTATCATTTGGTTGGTAACAATAATACAATCTCCTACCTCTATCGACAATTCACCCAATTTCATTAAAAATTAATTCTTTTTATCTATAAATTTGAATTTAAAATCATTATTACCTAGTCATTGAGATTTGATGTTCGACTTGTGAAGTATTATTATAAAATTATTCAAAATCTCGTGCATCTCATTTTGAAATTCACTCGGTTGGATAACTTGATATTCAATATACACCATCAATGACGTCAGTCACGTCTCGGGCAGACAGAGCAAAAATATTGATTTTTATTTCTATTCTTACGGTTACGAAGATTTTAATAATTCTGTTCAATTGCAGGGAATTCGAACCGCAGAAATTTGAAATACTCGCTAGTAAATACGATCCGGATGGAAGGTACAGAAGACAGTATTTCCATTCGGGAGATGAAAATCATGTCAACTCCGGCCACGAGGATTATTATTGTTAGTATCAAGAATAATTTATTTATTTAATTTCACATCTTATTTTTTGTATACTTATTTATTTTCATTTTCAATAATAATTTATTTTCAAATTTCAATCAAATTTTTAATACTCAATTATCTTTGTGACATGAAAGTCAAACATGCAGCATGTCCCGTAGTCCTTTCCATCCAAAAGTAGAGCGAACGGAAGTGTCCCAATGAAAACAAATCAACGCGAATGACACGCGAGTAAAAAGGACTACAGTCGAAAGAAAGCCGAGAGAAACAGTTTCTTCGTAATATATAATAGCAGTTGACAAATCGTTTAATTATGAGGTATTTAAATTGAAACATTTTATGTTATATTTTATATTTCAAGGATCACAGCGATCATATAATGATTTTATTTATCTTTTATTGACAAAAATCGTTCATGTGACAACAAAGTTATTCTACAGTCATTTTTGTTCAGAGTTATTCAGTCACAGTAATCAGGGTAACCGGGACAGATGATCAACAGCCGAGTTGACCGAATTTCGCCTCGAAACGGGGACGGTGTGTGCCATTCGGGTCGATGTGTTTCAGTATATCGTCGAAGTCGGTCTTGCGTTTTTGACAAACGTATTGAAGTGTGTCGCGGATTTTCTCCACTTGAGTTGGAGAGCATTTTTCGCACACGGTTTCCAAAGCTTCTGGTAGCACTTCTACATAAGCAAAAAGAGAAATTACGAATTGAATGAAAGTGAATCAAGAGTGACAACATTTCACTATCGTAAACTAATTAAAAGTCTTATCGTAGTAAATCATTTTAAAAAGAGAATAAAAAATTAACGATAATGAAAAAGGGCTAATGTATCAATGGCATTTGTTGAAATTAAGTATCGTTAATGTTTGTAACGAAAAAAAAGATTTTTTACTTTTGAGCTCAATGACTTCCTGAGGGCAACCAGTGTTAGAAGTTTGCATTATGCACTGCTTGTACTTCTTGAACAAACGAGCGTTGTCGATAATGTCGTGAGTGTTGATATCGTTCCATTTTCCAGTGTAATATTGAGGTTTCTCCTGCGCCAGTGTAATGGCAACCATCGCAAGAACGATTGCTATCACTGCCTTCATTGTTTTTATCTATAACATAATTTTAATATTAGTTTAAAAAAATTGATACTTCATTCTAATACTGTTAAAATTCCGTTTTTATACAGTTATGAATTGAAATTAAATATCAGTGGACCAAATCAATTGGAAAGAAGAGGTAGACCGAAGAATAAGAATGGTTCACTTCTCACCGTAGTATCGACACGTTGATCACAAAATCACACCAAAAACTGATTGTCGACTGCAAGGCATCCAAGCAGAGACGTTGGCATTTATACCCGTATGCGCTACCACGACAAAACACACTCTTGTATTTTTTTTATGCACGCACGTGTTTGCTCGCTCATAAGCATGAGAGAGCGAGAGAGTAAGAGAGAGATAGACGCGTTTACGTGCGCGAGAATCACCATCCGTAAAAGAGCCATTTTGCACTGTGCTTCGCATCGGCCATGGACCTTGTTATTACTTGCGAACGAAAACTCGTCCGGACTAGACTATCCCGGCTGCAATAAAACATCGTTCACGTCATTCGAATGTGATTACAGAAGTGACAGGAAAACTCGACTAATTTGCTTTAAACGCCAAAACACACAAAATTAAAATTCGTATTTACTTTCAGAAAGCCACTAATCTGTCAGAAAATCGTTATACTGAATTAGTCGATCAAGATCAGTTTCTCTAAGGATTGTTAAATTTAATAAGAGGTACCAGGAAAATCTGAGATAAAAAATGATTCACAATGTCAATATTTTACGTGTATTCAGCAAGACATGGTAAAATTAGGATTTTAGAAATCCATGTTGTGTCAATTAGGTTTGACCAAAAGTCATTAGTGTAAGAGCTCTTTGTTGTTCGAGGAATCGCAGACCGTATAGCCGCTAGGAGATTCGACCTTAACCCCGTGGCGTGAATCATTCGCGAGCAAACGCGGCCAATTATCATAGAATTATACCGCGTTGATCGAGAGTCGCGCAAGACGCCTGATTAGGATTCATTGGCGAGAAAAAGAGGAAAGAAACTTATTATTGCCAGAGTGCATAAAACTGCATATACATTGTAAGTTTTTATTGCAGTCCGAATCCAAACGATTATACGAATCGAATCTTACGACACAATTATGAATTTTTATATCGAGTCGATTCTGATACGCGAGGATCGATTAACACGAATAATGTTATCGGTGGAAGAACAATAAGAGAAGGAAACGTCCTTCGGCGCTCGAATTATACGAAGAGTGCGCAAAAACTGGAAAAGGAAGGAAGAGAATCGAATGGAAAGAAACAAAATAATCCACTCGGCTTCTCAGAATAAGAAACGCATGACGAGGAGTTTTGTACATAATGGCATCAACAGCCAGTGCAAATAAGTTTTCTAGGTTTCTCGAAATCTTTATTATATGGTCACTTAGGGTAGATTTATTTCTCTGCATTTTGAAAATATGTAAAAAGTAATGACATCGTGAAGGATTCTCGGTTTTTTGAAGGTTACTAGTTTTTTTTATATTCTCTTTATCTCCCATTTTGAAGGATGAAGAAAGCTGATGATACTCTCAGAGCTCGGCCAAGGATGTTTCTGCAGAAGGACGACGCGCGATAAATTTCAAGCAATTTGCGATTCGAAGTTTATTATTTTTTCTTAATCGGGCGTGCCCTTCAGAAAATCCCAATTAACTCAACAATATGCCTAATGCGGGCATTATCGGAAATGATGATCTTAACGCTCAATAACCACACAAAAATACTTTATCTTGGTTTTTTTTAAATATTAAGTAGCACATAAATGCTGAGTACTTATAATCACAGGTACAATTTAATTCTATAATATCACGAAGACTTGGGCAAACATTTTGAATGATAATTATGTCGAGCCTCTACTATTGAAATTTCCTATGTAAACAAGATTTCTTCTACCTCTATAGCGTTGACGATTTTTTTTTTATACTTTCGTTTCGATTCTTGCTATGTCAAACTAAAGGTTAATCGACTATCGCCGTTTGTTCACGTTTGAAATTTTATCAGTAATTGTTTTTAAACTTATAGATTTTATGTGTGTATAATTTATTTTAATTTAAATACAATCAAACAATGAGCGACTACAAGACAGAGTGTCATAACATGGATTCGGACGAACTCGATCCTTCTTATTATTACGCATTACAGCAATTCCTGAAGGTTTCAGAATCATGGAAGAAGTTGGTGGAAACTATTGAGATTCCTGATTGCGCACAGGAAGAAGAAATTTCAAGGTTCTTTGATTCAGACTTTTCTCAAAGGATTTTTACATAAAACAAAATTTTAAATTCAGATAGATTAACGCATGAATGTTTCTTTTCACGTATGCGCAGTAATCTTAAAAAACAACAAAATCGAGAAGCTGTTAAAGCATTTCTACAAGAATGGGCTTCGATAAGCAGGCATAAGCTTACTTTGCACGAACTATTAGATCTTTTGGTTGAAGAACAGCTTTATGGTACGGGCGATTACGCTTCCCAAAGTATATTAGCCGGTAAGCCAATAAATTATCAATTTTACTTTTCTGTTAAAATTTTCTTATTTCTTAAGGACAACCACAAATAAGGTCCTGCATAGAGCCTGTAAGAGATTACGAAATATCTTGCGATATTGCCAGTTCTGATTCCGAATACGAATCGATCCCTCATCAAGATCTCTCCGAAGACGAGTCGGGAGAGATTCAGTTGGATGATAGTCACTACGTTGGAATATTCATCAAAGAATTGATAACCGAACTAGAACGATCTGACTCGAACGGGCCCAAACCCGATCCTAAAGAGGACACGCGAAATGAATTAGAGAAGAATAATAATATGAACAATACAATTGAGATGACAGAAATCGACCGATCTGAGAAACTTGACAGTTATGTGAAGAATTATTTTAAACTATCTGACACGAGAATTGGAGGAAATGTTTTAAGCTGCAGAGGCCAAATAATGCAGCAAGGGCAGCGAAGCCAGAATATTCATATAGAAGAAAAAAAGAGTAGTGAAGAATACGACAAATTTTATCACCTCGACGACGTGAATTATTTTTCTGACGAATATTTTGTAACCCGCTACAGTAATAAGATCGGTTATAAATCGTTATTGACGAATAACGAGAAGGATTAAAAACGATGATATTAAAATCGAATGACTATTATTTAATGCATGAATATGTAAATATGAATGCATAATAATGCTAGAATGACGTAAGAATATTTAAAAAATTTTTAATTTTTTAATTCTCTCAACAGAATGTCGCAGGAAAATAGAATGTCTGAATATTAAGAAATATTTTAATTTGTATTTACAAATATTTGATAAATATAATATATAAAATTTTTTATTTACAATGTTTCTATTTAAGCCACTCTGCATATCTTGTCATTATTCCTAATTTTTTTACACATAAACCAAGGTCATAAAGTTTTTTGATGATTCTCGACAACTTCACAAGCTGTTTCTATAGGTTCGTCTTGATTATTGCTCACCAGTCGATTTTCTGATTCTATTTGTTTTTTTCTCAAAATTGATCCTCCAGTGAATCCTATACAAAAGATCGTCAATTTATTTTCACAATCAATAATCATTAATTATTTGCCATCCAAAATAATCACTATTGATAATATTGAAAAATTAAGAATCTCCTTTACCAAGAATTCCACCACTTAAAGCTGCAAATCCCCCTATTTTCAAACCAGCTATTAAACCTATTGGGCCACTTATGCAAGTTCCTACAATAGCTCCTGTTAATGGATAGGCAAGAGCTTTATACTTGGATGCCTGTTTGAGGAACCTTTCACCAGCTGTGACATTAACTTCAGTTACTTCAACATTATTTTCCACTATGTCAACAAGTTCTTTTTGGTCCTGCGAAGGATGAAATTGTTAATTTACGAGCTGTAATATAAGTACTCGATAAGTGATACTCACATATACAATTTTGTTCAAATCAATAAAAAGTTGATGCAGATCTTGTATATCATTTTGCAAATCATTCCAAGCCTGTAAACATTGCTCTTGATGTTGGAGATCTTCTTTCTCTTGTTCAATTTGAATATATTGATCATAATTGTCATAAATATTATTTTCAGTATTTTCGTTGACTTTAAAAGCTTTTTGCGATGGCATGTCTATTTGTAAATCTGAAAATAATTCATGGATTAGTTTTCTGACAAGTTGATGTTGTTATATATTGATACAACTCACTTAAATAATCATCAATTGCTTCCATAATTTGTTTTTTAGCATTACAAGTCACCTTATCAAATTCATTCAAATCTTTTTCAATTACTTGATGTCGGAGCATGTCCATCTGGTAAAGCAGTTCCTGAAGCTGCTTAATGATTCTTGAAACACTGATGTGCTGTTTACGCACACGCTCCCAATCTTCTTGTTCTTGGAACTGCAATAGAAAAATAATCTCATGAAATATGAAACCATTACCAATAGAATCAGAAATGACTCACCTTTTTGATTTCATTCTTATGTCTTTTCAACAGATTTACATGATGCGGTATTGCAACATTGAAATTATTAATTTGGATTTCTAAACGTTTAATAGGCTGCTTTTGAGGTATGTTATGCGTAGGGGATGACATCTTGCCAAATTTATTTTTATCTACGTTTCAACGAATCTTGTCAAATGGCTCTGTCAAAACACAGAACTTGTTTATTCACTACATCTGATAAAGTATCTATTGTTTTCGGCAAAATTGTTCAAGCATTTTTCATTATTGGTTAGAATTCCATCACTAAAAATACACAGTAAATTTTTCTTCAGGCACTATTATTGAACGGCTTCAATTTTTAATCAAATTTTAGGATTAATAAAACTTCTCAGACATGTTGAAGCATTACTTATGTTATGTTGTGAAGCATCTTTTGCGTAGGAAAACTTTTGCTTCGTGACCTCAAAAAACACTTTACCGACGATGTAATGAAGTATACAGACATTGCTGATCTTACAAAACTGTTAGAGCGATTCTCGACTACTATTAATCTATTAATCAGCAAAAATTATGACAAATAAACAACTAATTTCACCATTTCGTACTGATTTCGATAAAAAAACCATCTTTTTACATAACGCAGTTTACATTTTTACCGACGTACAAGTTTCAGTTCTAGTTAGTTCCTCATTTCGAAATGCTCATAAGAGAGTGCGCTTCGATCGGAAATTCATAAGCAACTATCTATATGAATACGATGCTTAATGTTGCACATACCCAAATCAAGATGGCGACGCTCATTGACAACTACGAGCAACAATACGCCGTTTTGACAGCTGATATAACTGCTAAAATCGGGAGAATAAGACTATTGAGTGGAGGTAAGCAAGTTTTTGAGAGATCATTCGTTCGTTTAAAAATCGCGTAACACAATGGCATCATTTCGATGTTTAACAAATTTTTGTCCAATCCCGATCGTGTTAATACTATCGCATTAATCGATACACGTGATGTAATTTACAGGTGAAAAAAGAGCATTTATTCAAGATGTTGATAGACAAATTGAAGAAGCACAAGAATTGGTAAAAAAAATATGTGAATTATTTCTTTCGTTCGCTAATTTATTAGTATTTTCTCGTAGTTGGAGCAAATTGAGTTGGAGGTACGGGGAGTGACAGGAGGAACTCGCGACCGCTTACGTGGTCGAGTGGAAAGTCACAGAGCCGAATTAAAGAGACTTACTCAAGAATTCCAGTCATCTAAAAAGTCTGATAATAGTATTAACGAAGTAAATGGAGAAGAGTCATGGGACAATGGAGTTACAGAAGATCAAAGGAAAAGACTGTTAGATGCATCCGATAGAATAGATAGAACAGGTCGAACGTTACAAAATGGTTATCGTATGGTTCTAGAAACCGAAGAAATAGGTGCCCAAGTATTAAAAGAATTATCGGATCAAAGAGAAACTATACAGAAAAGTAGGGGACGGGTAAGTTTTGTTTTCAAACAAAACGTTCTTCCTTATCTTCTTTCATTTTAAATTTTAATTGTAGTTACGCGAAACCGATGCAGAATTAGGACGTGGATCGAGATTGTTAACCGGAATGATTATGAGAAGTTTTCAACAGCGATTTATCTTAGCCGGTGTGGCAGTAACTCTTATTCTAGTGGTCTGTTTTGTGATTTACTTTAGCTTCAAATCAAAGAGCTAAAAGAATTTTATCGCCTGCAAAGTTGTTAATTGTTCTGTGAAATCTGGCTTATAAAACTTATTTAATCTAAGAATGGTTGATGTATAAGAACAAAATACATTGTTTATTAGACTGTTCAAGAGCTAACTAGATTAATAGCATGCATTATGTCATCTATGAATTTTTTTATATTTTATTTCCGGTAAATATTTTGTTCAAGCGATTGACTTACATTGGGGAATATAAATAGGCTGCCAATGTTAGATAAATGTGTACCTGTCGAAAACAAAAATGTTCTTATCAAGCGATCTAACAATGAGAAATAATTAAAAATCGATAAATTGTTAATAAACAAGAAAAAATTCTTTATTTGCAATAATCAGAAATATTCTATGCGTGCGTTCGTTTCATATAAAAAATTAGCACCTGTATAATTACAATGATACATACAGGTAGCACATACCAAATTTTCTAAAAATATTTAGAATATAACTATGATACATTTTATCCAATCATAATTTATTTTTCATGCACTATAAAGATTGACGTTATCCTGCTAAGAGTAACAGCAGGACTCGATATTGCTTTTTCTTACGATAAGAACGTCGATCGATTACCAACGTCGATGTCGAATAAAAGTCTTGCGTACTGATTAAAAATTACAGTGTTGTGTATATAAGAATGTAACTGTAATGCCGCATAATACGAAAAATACGAGAATAAAAGGCTAAAACTGTAAATATTTATTAACAAAAATTTCGGCGTTCGATTGTAATTTAAAGGGTAAGCTAGGCCTGTCTACAAAATTTGTTAATCCCTACGGTACAACTTCGTTTTAAATTAATTATCGCCTATCTTATTATTGTTTTACCTGAATTATCGTAACAGGTGCTCAATTTCAACATCGCTATTATATATTTATTTATATATATATATGTATATATATATATATATATTTATCATATTGGTGAGAATTTGCAATAAAACTTCAGAAGTTGACTCGTTCTCAAAAATCCAACGCCGGATGTGACGTTTCAATGAAAAAAAAGTAGAGCGAGAGCTCGATAGAAAAGGAAAAAGAAAGGAACCATTTGGTGACGAGAAGGCATTTATGTTTCTTGGTAATTCGCTGCAGCCCGCTATTATGCTCTAAGAGTAACTTCGACTTGTCGAACGCTCCTCAGTCCGGTCAATCTAAGTGCATGTAGAGATCCTCGATTTGAGGCTTAAAGTACGCCCGTAGCTGTGGTCTCTTCGATTTTAGAGTGGGCGTGAGGAGACCATTCTGCACCGAGAACGGATCCGGATGGAGGTATATGTCTTTGACCTTGTGAAACAATAAACGCGCGTTATAATTCATTCGACTTGGTTCTCTTATCGATTTTTCAGCTCTCTCACCTGTTCGAAGGATTTCAGTCCGGCCTCCTTTCCCCACGCCAGCATGTCGTCCAGGATCAGCCGCTTCACTTCTGGATTGTTACAGAGTACGCTCAGCGTACCCGGAATTCCGTTCTCCGATGCCCAGCACTTCACTACGTCCACGTCGGGCACGACGATACCGACGACGCACGATTTCAACGACTCCCCGTGCACGAATACCTGGGCCACGTATTGACTTCGTATGTATATGTTCTCGATCTTCTCCGGCACTATGTACTCTCCCTGCGACAGCTTGAAGATATGTTTTTTTCTGTCGATGATTTTTAGGGTTCCGTTCTGGAAAACATTGGAAAAAATTGTTAGTATTAGGAAAAAATAAAAATTTGTTGAATGTACTTAATATTTGTTTAATAAATTATTATTTGGAAGAGATATTGTTTAGAATAAAATTAGTATTTTTAATTCAAACAAATATTTATGTGAATTTACTCGACATTCATTTGAATGTATGAAAATAAATATTAAGTACATTCAACAAATTTTTGTTTTGAGTGTAGGAATATTTTGTTAAAAAGTTTAATATTAAAGAATTTTTAGCGGTAAAAACTCACCGGAAGCCACATGCCAATGTCACCGGTGTGATGCCAGCCCTGCTCGTCTATCACCTCCGCGGTCTTCTCGAGGTCCTTGTAGTAGCCAACGAATACGTTGGTCCCTTTCACGCACACCTCACCCTGGTTGTTGATGGCGTAGTACTCCATTTCGGGAACGTCAACGAGCTTGACGCAACAGCAGGCGACCGGTGGGCCCACGTGCTCCGGTACATGATCGCCCTGAGTAACGACAAGAGATCGGAATTCGTAAGCGAACTGTGAAAGATTCACGCGACGGGACGCACGTGTTCTCACGAGTTCGCGTGTAACACCTCGAGCATTTTACGACAGCGTGGGACATCACGTGCCTTGGCACTTGATTATTGCACCGAGAATTCATTCGAATACATACGCCGATTATATATAGCCGAATTTTTTCTCCTCTCGCCTGTTCTCGTACAACGTTTGTGCGATATTCGGCGCGTACAGCGAGACGAAAATAGTCCCGCGACCACGTGTGATGTACGATCGCGCTCGTTAGTCATCAACGGTGCGCTTTTACGCCAAAATAAAACGCGTCGATTCCGCGCCGATCCAATCAAAATATTTTGGCCCGTCTTTTAAAATCGCGTAAGCCTAATTAATTTTCTTATTTATATCCGTGAATCGGCCCTTGAGCATCTCGCGGAGTATTTTTTCGTTCCGGCTCTTTCTTCGTTCTTCCCATCCGCGTTCGATGGGACGAGCCAAAACGCTCGAGTCGTATCGATCGATTAAGTAGCGCAAGGTTCGTTTACGCTATGCAGGATTGATCTTTCGATCGATCGTCGCTTGGACATTTATTTGCGGAACGTTTATTGACCGATCGGCCGCTCTTGCCTAGAAAAACCATTCGGCCCCGATTCCCCAATCCGCGCAAATATTTGCGTTGATCCCGAGTCAAAAAAATCGGTTCTTTATATTTTATAGGTATTTGCATATAAATTTTATAAATAAAATGTACACTCAAAACAATTAAAGGGACACTGGTAATTTTTAAACAGTTGTAGCTCAGTTAAAAATGAAATCAAACAAGTGATCAGTCTAAAGTTGGAATCTTTTTCTCTAAAATGACCTCCTGATCGATTCTGTTTGATTTTTAGCTGAGACACAATTATTTGAAAATTAGCGTCTCCTTAATTTTTTCTTTCTAGTCGAGTAACGTGAAAATTCGAGCGAGTTGTCGAAATTAGTAGGCAGAGAAGAATGGAAGATCGCAGTGTGTTTACGCGTAACACGCAGCGATAGTCTGGCCGATGATGCGCGTGCGAGAGCGTGGCGTTCCGAAAATAGAACCGAAAGTGTGGCCGAGGACGGAACATGTGCGCTCGGCGAGGCTCGCTCGGGATCAAAAGGCGCCCGATATTCCGTGAAATGTTTCTCTTCATTCATGACTGGGCTCGTATTTTCGGCTCACCTGGATCGTCAGGGTGACCGGGGCGCAGCACTCGGTCTGCCCGTAGCCCTCGACGATGAGGCAGCCGAGCGCGCATCTCGCGAAGGTCAGGACGTTGCCCGCCAACGGGGCGGAACCGACGAGCATCAGTCTCAGCCTGCCCCCCATGGACTCCTGGATCTTCTTGAAGACGAGCCTGTCCCACACGCTGTTGTTCCTCACGATGCTCTTCTTCACCTCGGCCTCCTTCGACCTGATCCCCATGTTGAAGATCATCCGCTTGAGGAACGAGCTCTGCAGCTCCGCTTGCACCTAAAACGCACCCGGTTGGAATTTATAGCCGCTTGGAATTTGGATCTGCCAACGCAACGACGGTGCAGAAGGCGACACTGTTTTCACGCGAGTTTGGCAAGAGGTATCGGCACCGATTGGTTTTACCTTGTCGTACATGCGATTGAGCAATCTGGGAACGGCCGGCATCACCGTCGGCCTCAGCGCCTTCATGTCTTCCGACAATTTTTTTATGTCACCGCCGTAGAAGCCGACGGAGCCGCCCACGAGGTACATGGCGTTCTCGCAGCATCTCTCGAGCATGTGGGCCAGTGGGAGGAAGCTGATCATGGTGTCCTTCGAGTTGGGTCTGTGGTCGCCGAGCTGTATGAGGACGGCGCAGACGCCGGCCATGACGTTCTGGTGGGTCAGCATCACGCCTTTTGGGTTGCCGGTCGTCCCGGACGTGTAGCATATCGTGCAGAGATCGGTCACCTTGGGCGGAAAGTCAGGATGGTTGCGTTGCGAGCCGAGCTTCTCGACCTCCTCGAACCTCAGCAGCTCGACGCCGCGGTTCTTGGCCCGCTGGAGGGTCGCTGGTCTCGTCTCTTTCATCACTATTAGTTTTCTTAGACATCTGAAAATTTTTTTCATTTTATCTTCGTTAACCCTTTAACTAAAATAAAAAAATAGCGTATCTAGTGAACCGATAGTGTAGAACTAAGCAGATGAGTATGAGAAAATCAAACAAGTTTGTGTAAATTTTTAAGCTCGATTCGCATAAATCTTCCCACTTTGCACTGAAAATAGAAATTCGTTCGAGTTACTTAATATTTATTTGAAAATGTAGAAATAAATATTGTTTGACGAAATAAATTATTTAGAGCAAAGAAATATTGTTTAAAATAAAATTAGTATCTTTATCTCGAACATATATTTTGCCGAATTTATTCGAGCGTACACAAATAAATATCGAGCAAATTCCACAAATTTTTATTTTCAGTGCGCGAATCGAAACGTCCGAGTCTCTTACCTCGGGGCCTTGTCGAGGATCAAATTGCACTTCTTGTCGTCCTCGCAGACGACCAGGCTGATCTCCGCCTGGTTGATAATGTAGGCACATGCGTCGGGACCGAGCGTGTCGTAGAGAGGAACCACCACCAGCGAGTAAGTGTAGCAGGCCTGCTCGGTGAGAATCCACTCGGGACAGTTTTGACTGTACAGGCCGATCAGCGTCTGGGGTCCCGGATTAAGGCCGATCGAGACGAGTCCCGAGCCAAAGTTCTTCGCTCTCAGGAGGGTCTCGTTGTAGTTGAGCCACTGAAAAGGTTTCGTGGGCCCGTCCCGCCAGCCCAGGCAGGGGCCGTTATCTGCCGAATCGATAGAACGAATGAGATTCTCGCCAACCGTGAATGAAATTTTCGCAGGCCGGAAGTAATTTTTGAAGAGATTGGCACCGTCGACGAGCCGTGTCCTCGAAACGCACTCAGAGAAGTTTGCTCTGTTTTATATTTTTCATGGTTATCTCTATAATTATAGTACGTTGCGATAATTCTAGAAATTAATCGTCACAGGAAAACTAAGAGAACGATAAAGTTTAACAAAGTCGTGATATTTTTCTGATGCGAGTGAGAAGTTTTTTCCATTTTATATTTTTTATAGTTAGCTCTACTTAATTATAGTGTGTTGTACTAATTTTAAAAATTAATTGTACGTACAGGAAAACTAAGAAAACCGTGAAATTTCTCTGAGCGAGCGTTCGAAACGGCTGAATGAGTCTCGGGTAGTAAAAACTCGCCACGCTCCTCGCACGAGGTATTTCGGCGAGGCCGTAGCCGAGACTCACAACCCGGGAATTTAAATTGTCAAGATCTGCCAAAAGCACCTCAAGGCCTCGCCGCAGGACGGGAAAGCTCGATATCGCGACTCCCCGTGCGAATTTTTTTAATTTTTTAACCCGTAAGGGCGTCCGGTCGCGCGAAAAAGCGCGAGACTCAAGGCTCCTCTCTGAATTATGGCGGCGAGCGTGGACGACAGGTGTCCCGTCCCGAGATACTCTCCTCGGTCGTATTCGCGTGGGCAAAACCGAAATATGAAAATTCGAAATAGAAGCGCGCTTCGGAAGCTCGCCCGCAATTGCGAGAAGCCAGGGCATCTCGAGGTCGTTATATATAATCGCGGGTGGGTTAAGAGGAAGAGAATGGAGAAGAGAAAAAAAAAATAAACGAGGAGCGTTTCGAAGTCGAGGGAACGACTTGTTGGAGTCACGCGTCGCATTTCTTAACTTGTTTACTAAATTATCGCACGACGCACGCGCGACGCGTGTGCCAAGGAGAATACGTCGAACCGCGCTCGAGCTCTCCCCGCGTGCGGTGACGTAAAAACTGACTCGTCGATCGGCTTCGAAGGAAAATAAGAAAACAGTGTAGGAAAAGGGGAAGAAAAATTTCTCGAAACTCACTCGACTCCTTCGCACCGCGACGGAAGGCATCGTAAAGCGTTCTCGTGTCCTCGTGAATGAAACTGATGAATTTACCCTCCTTGCCTTGCTTGTAGAACCTCGAGACCCTGATGAGTTCGTGGCCCTGGAAAAATTTCGCACAACGATAGTAACGTGGACAATTATCGGCCTCGATTTCTCGAGGCGACCACCGAGGCGGCTCTCGCTCTCCGCCGAGAGGGAGAGAAAAAAAAAACGTCGAGACTCGCACACGCGACGTCGCTATTCGGCACCCGAGATTACGTAATCGGGGATGGGCAAGTGCAACACTAAATTTAGCCACCCTCTGTCACGTTTTGCGCGGTCTACGTGATCTCCTCGGCTCGAATTTTTTCCTCGCGGAATTTTGCGCGCTCCTCGGTTACCGCGCGAGAACTCGACGCACGAATAATTTATTCGTATTCTCGTCGTCGTCACTATCCGGTCATCACCTTGACGGTATCGGACTGATCGGTGAGGTCGATCGGCGGACGGATGGGCAGGTGAGCGAAGCAACCGGACGACATCCTCGGGGAGGATCGCGTCCAGCTCGCGAAACTTCGCCTGGGCCGCTTTAAATCTCCGGTGGGATCAAAACAAACAACAAACGCGACGATAAATAATCCTCAAGTTGCGCACGATCAAAAACGTGGGACGGCACTGAACTCGCGGCGCGTCGGGACGACGTGTTCGGGATCATCCCCCACACCACGTCGGCTTTTCTCGACGCCGCTGAACGTGTTGTTTTTTCTTTTCTATCTATAACGCGCGTGCATTACCCCCACTCAGCCCGGCTTGGCCCGGGGGGGAGAGGGGGGTTGGTGGAAAATCGGGAACGCGCGAGTTGCGTGTGTGACGCGGCCAAAAATTTTTCGACCGTCACACGCGACGGGGACCTTCGGAGGAGGAGATGGCGCATCACCGGGCCGCTCGCACTCCGGTGACGTATTTTTCGGGCACCTCGATCACGTAACGATTTCGAAATTTTTTTTTCTCGACGGCAATAATTTTCCTCTACGGGGGGGTTTTTTTTTTTAGACTTAACGAGACGTTTTCAGTGGTTTTCGCGGCTTGACTATTTCGGTTTTTCTTATGTCTTTTTTATTTTCTTTCTTTTTTATTTTTGCCCTGGAGGTGCCGAGTAAGTCGCGATTCGCTCTTTGTGCGGTTAAATATAGTGCCTCGTCGAAGACAGACTCGGCCGCGAGAGCGCGGCCAGCGTTGGATAATCGCCAGTGAAAGAGCCGATAAACAGCCCGACGAGGAGCCCGACCTGACCGATTTGTGTGTTATCGATCACGCGGCCCGATCCAACTCGGGCGCCCACGCTGCGCGATCGACCGAGCGACGTTTCTGGATTAATCGGTGCGAGGAAACTCGGAGAAACCAAGCGGAAAAGTCATCGCGAAGAAATATTTTTGGTAAAATTGCCAATGTAGCGAGCGTTGCATGACAAAAATAACATTAATAAAAGACTAGAAAAATTAATATATAAAAATATAGATTTTCCACGTGAATTTTATTTTCTACCAAAGTAAAACTCCACACTTTCCGATTCCAATAATTTTTACTCTCCATTTAGTAATTCAGGATTAGCGAGAACGGATCGACTCGCAAGCTCGTGAAAACGTTTTAACGATCCCGGCAGGCTTTTGGACGTTTTCCAGTTTTCCCAAGGGGTTTTCCGTCTCTCGCTCGCCATTCACCTTTCGGACGTCGGTTAAATAATCGTAAATCGAGCGACCGATGCGTGCACATACCTCGTGTACGAGTGCAGTCTCCGTTGTAGCGTCGGAGTATCGCGTTCGGTGACGAATGAGCATTCGCGCAGTAGGTTTTAATCGGTCGAGTCCGGTTCAACGCACCCAATTCTCTCTCTCGCTCGTTCTTTATTTTTTTCTCTTTCACTCTCTCTCTCACTCTCTTTTTCATTATCTCTCTCTCTCACACGAGATTCGCTTATCGAAACGAGAGAGGCGGAACCGCGAGACAACGGGCCTCGTTGTTTCGTACTCGCGATAATATGTGCCACGACCTTCGGCGACTTATTGGCGAACGAATAAATGAGCGAGGATGAAAGCGAGTGGTAGTTATCGTCTCGTAAAAGAAAGGCGATAAGCGAGGGAAATGAGCCAAAGTGGAAAATCGATGAAAACTGGGTGGCAAATTGTTTCTGCCTTTCCACTGTTTCAGCGACGGCTTGTTCGCCGAAGAAGTGAAAAATTTGCTCGCTCGAAGTGTATTGTTCGACAATTCTCGCGTACACAAATGACGAAATCGCTCGAAATACCCGATATTAAAAAATTACCAAGTCAACAAATTGAATAGTCACTTCGCTGCTAAATATTCATCCAGAATAGTCGATAATTAATAGTCAATAGATCAGCCACTCGAATGAAATATTCACAACGTCAATGAATGGCTACACGAAACAGTCGATAATCGTTCCCATGAAGTTCGCGTAATCCGTTTTCCTCGTTTCGCGTACCTTTTCCGCCGTACGGATTTACACGTGTCTCCTTAATGGACTTTTCCGTGGTAATCCGCGAAGGGTGTCTCGGGGACGCCCTACGTAGGTAGAACGAAGGAGAACTTACCGGTAGCACGAGGCACTGCTCGTCGAGCGGGAACAGGGGCTTCCCCGGTGTCGGCCTCGTGGCGAGATAAGCCGCTACACCAGTGGCCACGAGGGCGCCTGCCGCGCCTCCCACGTACGGCAGGTAACCGTCCAGGTACGACTGCAACACTGCACAAAAAAAATTGACATGAAAAAAATGCACACTCGACACAAAAAACAACACGACATTCTATTTTACAATTTAATATCTCGTTATTTTCGTAAAATCGAAACGTTTTTTTTATTACCGAATCAGTATCGACTACCACGCGTCCTCGAGTTCTCTCTCGTGTTTTCGTTTCTACACGCTCGACCTAGAAAATCTCGATTAGGATTACCATCGATCGACGCTAAATTCGATTGCAAATTCGATTACGCGAATAGCATTATCCGAGCTCGGGAGAGCGCACTACAAGTACGAATTGGAAATAATTACTGGTATAGTTCGCCGCTCAGCGAACGACGGTCATTCTCGAGCCCGAATCACGCGACTCGAATCCGTTCCTCGCTCCTGACAGCTGCGAAATGTTCGCCCTTCCGAATTTCTCGCCCTCTGGATTTTTCCTTGACGCGAAAAATCACACGGATTTCAATCGACTTCGCGAACCGCACTGACTCCTGGCTCGACTTAAATGACGAGAATCACGCCACTTTTTCCTCTTCTTCCTCTCCTCCCGTCCCTCCGAGACGACGAGAAGTTCGAAATACAAACCCGGAGCAACGTCCCGCGCTGTACGAGCGACACGATCGAGAGAGAGAGAGAAAAAAAAAGTTGACGCGAACGAGCCGCGACGACGTCTCGCTGGAGTCTATCCGGCACCGCGCAGTTATACCCTTTCCAGCTCGCGTTCCTTTCACGCGCAATGACGCACACGTACGCGAATTTATCGCTAAAAGAGAGCGCGCGATGGGCTTTAACGAACGCGATATTTCCTACGTTGAATGCGAGAGGAAGCCGACGATGGACGGGAAGGTCAACCGGAGCCCTCTCGGTTTTCTTTTCATTTTCCAATTTTCCCAATATTTTCCTCTTTCTAGCGTTCCGTCGAACTCTCACCCATATTTGTACTCTCCAGTGCTCGCTCCCAGCGTGCACTCTCGGTTCCTCGCGTCAATGCGACGGAATTACGTAAGGCACGAGACGGCGGGCACTCTCCGTCGATGAGGACGTCCGCGGGGTTCTTGCACGATCACACCGGCCGCGAGACACCCGGACTCGGGTGTCCGACTGTCAGCTCGGCGAGCCTCGCGCGATGCACACACACGCGAACTTCTCTCCCCCTCGTCGTCGGCTCCCTCACGGGGCTTCGCTCGTGTAAGTCGAGCCCGCGCGTTAAGACAATCGCGAGAGGGAGAGAGAGAGAGAGAGAGAGAGAGGAGTCTCGGAGCGAGAAAACTCGGGAAATTCGCAGGGAACACAACGGGGGGAGGGGGGGGAGAAACGAAACAAAAAACACAGCACGGGTCAGGGCCACGACATGGTGGAGAGAGGAGAGAGAGAGAGAGAGAGAATTTTTTTTAACGGGGACCACCCACGACGTGCACACTGACGGTGGCGCGAGCTCTGCGGATGTTTCGGTGCCGTTCCGCGGCAGAGCTGTCTCTGTCTCGCTCGCTCTCGTGCACCCTCTCGGCGCTCGTGACGTCATCTATGCGGGAAATCGATGACGAGAGGTCGGCCAGCCGGCTGCGACGACGACCCTTCTGGCAAGCCGAGGGGAGCGGTGAGCCTCGCGATAAGCCGCCCTTCTCTCTCTCCCTCTTCCTCTCTCTCTCTCTCTCTCTCTCTCTCTCCTCCCTTTCGCCGCAAGCCACCCTCGCTCCGTTGATAATCGCGCTTTTGAAATGTCACTACTGGCTGAATAAACAATTTGGTATTTAGAGTATCGATTTGCGGCGGAATCGTGAATATTTTCATTGCTTTCGATCGCGACGGCGAGGAGCGAGGTTTGTTATTTTCGTACGTCGCGAGCTCGTCGTCGACGGTCTATCTCGCTCGGCTCGTCGTTCGGCTGCTGGCAGGGTAGGTAATCAGGATCGCTCGGTCAAGTGGTGGTCTGTCGCTGATAAGACCGTTCCAGCCGGTAATTTTTGGTTTTTTTTTTCATTCTCTGCCCAAATTCAACCCCCGAACGTCTCGAGAGGAGACGAAAATAGGCGCGGATCGAAAACCGTCGAAGATGCTTAGGAATTGATCAGTCTCGCTCCGGCAGCTCCGAGATCTCGATGGAGGAATCGATTGTTTGAGATTTTGAGTTTCGTTTGGGATTCCGTCGACTTCGCTAACTTCGACGCATTTCGTGCGAGAGGAAAATTTCACTTTCCTCGCTTATCGGCTTTTATCTACTCCACGAGGCAGCTGTAAAATTGTTTTTTTTTTTTACGAAATGTGTTTTCGAGATAAATATATAAGGAATCACGGCAATGCTAGTGTTAATAATTGATTTATACGGACAATCAACCGGGCTATAGATATTCTTTAATTTATCTCCTTGACGTTACGAGTGTTAAAGTACAGTTGACTTTACTGTAGTTGTGTAACTACGCTCGAAGAAATGATATGTCCAATTAGCTATTTTTATTGGGTGGAAAAAGTCCCGGCTATTACACGATAGTAAAAGTCAATAGTAGTAGAAACTGATAATAACTGTGTTTACTATTATTTTTACTATTATTAGTAACATTTACTCCATATCTATATAATGTACTAACTACGCTAAAGTAATTTTTATTAAATTTACGCAATGAATTTTATTTAAAAATAATAAAAAAAAAGTCTATCTAGTCCTCGCGATGAACGCATTTCGTTACTGGCCGATAGCGATAGTCGGATTGTTCTGCGTCGCGTGTCTCTTCAAGATAGGATCTCCGTCCTGGCCTGTGTCGAACGTGCGCGCCAAGGCCTCGATCGAGCTCGATCTATCGATCCCGTCCGGGAACGTGCCGGTGTCCCGTCGATACCACAACTCGAGCCTCTCCAGGAGATCCCTTGATCGAATCCGAAAACGAAGATCCGGTCCAGTTTCGAAATACATGCTACAACTCTACCGGCGTCGTCCGGACGCGGACATCGTCAGAGCAGTCGAGCCAACCCGCATATCCGGCCCCGTAGACGGTGGAGGAAGGATTCTCGAGTTTCTGGTCCCCACCTCGGACCCCGAGGAGTACCTCGAAACGGCGGAACTCCTGGGGACCGTCGGGACCATCCTCAGGGTCCGTTCGGTGAACGAGAACAAAAGCGATGATGGAAAGTCGAGACGAGACAGCAGCTGGCGAGCCTTCAACGTGACTTCGGTCGTCAGGACGAGGGGGACCGACGACAAGGTCAGGTTGCACGTCCGAGGAAGTCTGGGGTATCGTCCCAGAGGGAGTGGACCGATTTTATTGTTGAGTTACAGTAAAGCCAAGAAGAGGCGTCACAGGCGTTCGACGGATTTGGAGGAACAGGAGGAGTCGAGGTGGGAGGATGAGAACGGCAGGAGGAGGCGGAGGAATGGTTGCAGGAGGAGGTCCTTGTACGTCGACTTCGCGCTGATCTCGTACGACGACTGGGTAGTGGCGCCCCCAGGCTACGAAGCTTATCAATGCAGCGGGAAATGTTTTTATCCGTTGAGCGACCATCTCAGTCCCACGAAGCACGCGATCGTTCAGACTCTCGTGCATGGAGCGTTGCAGGGGGCGAATCACCAGGCCAGCAAAACCGTCGGGCGAGCCTGCTGCGTCCCAACGAGACTCGCGCCGACCAGCCTGCTCTACCTCGACGCCAGCGGGACTCTCACTTACCAGTACGGTTACGAGGACATGGTCGTAGTCGAGTGCGGATGTCGCTGATTAATTCTATTATACAGGATTGTGAAGCTTGATTATTGTAAAGATTATTTTTTACTTATTCGATAATAAAACAATGACATAATCAAAACGAAGCGTGACTTATAATGAACCTGTACACGCGACATACAATTTCAATACAAAAATAGGAATGTTTCACCTTGTTTCTTCTAATTTTCACCTCGAGCCAATTATACTTAGAAAAGAAATAACGATGATCACAACGCGACAAGCAACGTTCGTGCATCAACTGAACACCTTGGAGCACATCTCATTGTTCTTGCGATTGAGTAAATACGATCGGGCGGGCGAGTGAAGCCTCGCGCGCCGCGTTTTTCGCAGCCTGTGCCTGCTGCCGGCTATCCTCTCGACCTTGAAGATCTGGTACCTCACCGTTGTTTCAGGTTGACTCAGCCTCATGCAGAGCGAGACGGGACCAGAGAAATCAACGTCGGTAGCCAGTTCGAGTTTGGGCTCGACTGTCAATAAAAATTCAGATTTGCTTTGCACAAATCCGTTGCGTATCCTGGTGTCACCTTGAATAGCCACACCTGAGCCCATTTCGACGAGGGACTGAGCGTTTCGAGACCACAAGCTCAGTTGGATCTGACCAGCGAGGTCGAAACTGGTCGCACCTCGTACTTCCATCTCCGTAACGAACCCTGAACCGAGTGGCACGTGTTCTACGTGATTGTGAAGGCTGGCTAGAGCTTGGAAGGCTGGGGTTCTCGTGGACGCTGTCCCGGACCACACGTGACCCATCAACTCGCCCTGTCCTGAGAAAAACACGAATGGCCTGATGCCCACTCCTAGCAGATCGATCTCCATGCCGGCTGTGGCTGACTCGTCTTCCGATGAATCGGTTTCCTCGCTGTTGGATGATACGAAGCTTCCTAGTCCTCCAGCGAAGAGGCCGAGCGAAAACATAGCTCGTTCGTTGCCTTCTGATTCTAGGATCACGTCCACTATTCCTCGTTTCAACAATCCTGAATTAACCTCTTGGACTGTCACCAGAGAACCTCTGCTACCTGGTGTGTTCATGAAGCTTCTGGTAAAAGCTGTGCTGAGACCTTTTTGGGCCAGCACGTTGTAGTTGCTAACTATCCTATCAGCTGCCTTGAAAGCACTTGTCACGTTCCTGGCGAAGTTCTCGTACTTCGCTGATAGCTGCTCCAATCTCTGGGCCACGTACTTGCGAATCTCGAAGGCTGGGTCGTTGCTGGCCAAGTACTTGACCAGTCCTAGTAAATCTTGCTCCGACGGATTCGTCTCGAGGATGATGTCCAAGGCGAGAGTCCTCGCACTACTGTCCCTCTTTGGTCCTCCAACTTGATAGAACGTCTGCCTGGCAGCGTTCTTCACTTCCATGGTTACGTGTTCGCGAGGTAGAGCATTCAGAGCTCTCCACGCTGCCACACTTATGGCACGGTTACCATTAATCGCGTATTGCAACAAAGTTGGTATCGAAGCTTTGCTGCGAAGATTTCTCAGAGCTCGCAGGAACTTCAACCTGCACTCGTCACCCGAGCAGCTTTCTAATCCTAGAATTAGACTATCTCTAGCCTTCTCTATGAGCACGCGGGAGCCATGATGCCTCGCCATTGCCCCAGCCGTGAGTGCGTAAGTTTCCGACAGTTTGTCGTTTTGCATAGTTTCCTCTGATTTTCTCAGAATTTCCTTGGCCACGTCGGGATTCGGCGTAGGAGACAACGAAAGTGCCCACAAGTAGCGTTCGGTTTCGTCTCCGGTTTCGTCCTGGCGCAGGATCTTCATGGCCGCCTGGTGGGCGGCGTTCGTACTCGCCGCTCCGTAAATGTCCAACAGCTGGTACCTCAACTGACGGTAACGCGGGCTCTTCAGCAGCTTGGCGAGTTCCTCGACCCCGGCGTTCTTGACTAGTGGCGTCAGCTTCAAAAACGCGGACGCTGATTTCGCCGTGCCGAGTGCGGAATTGTCTAAGGCTTCGCGATTTTCCTCTATCGCTTGCTCCAGCTGAAAAAAAAATATTTTTTAGTTTCTCTGCACTGCTCGTTTTTGTAAGATAAAATCAGAATACTGAATTAAACTCTAACAATAGATGCTTTCAACAGAGGAATGATACTTGGATTATGAGTAATCTGAAAAATCAGATAACTGCAATTTGAAAAATAAAATTTATTACACAATTTATCATTTTAAATTCTGAATAAAAATTTACCGTGCTACAGCCAGGAGCTTGACAAGTTACTTGTTCTTCCTGAAGAATTATACTAGTTTTCCTGTACCCTGGCTGGACGAGAGCCACGGCTTCCTGGAGAGTATTAGCCTGTACCACGCTGGCGGTGAGCGAGCCTGGCACGACCTCCAAGGTTCTCGAGGACGTGACGACGTTGCCAGCTTCCGGTCTCGCTGTCAAGACCACCACGTGTCTCTCCTCGTCCACCACGCGACTCGGCAGCAGCGAGTGAGTCAACTCGTAAGTCGCGTTGCGCCTGCTGTCGAGTTTCACTCCCAGTACCGGATTGTGATGAGCGCTGGCCGGCGGGAAGTTCTCGGACCTGTCGCAGTGCGTCTTTCGTTTCTCGAACGTTTGGGGCCCCACCGAGACGTAAGTGACGTCACAGACACCGGACGCGTCCCGTTCGGAATACGAGCCGTCCAGAGTTTCGTACTGAAAGAGACTAGCCAGGCCTCTTTTGAGATTTAACGACGTAACAGTCTCTTCGTGATGGAGGAACAGCTCGTTGACTTTGCCCTTCTCCCACGACATCAGGATGGGCCTATCAGCTGATTCGCCAATTTTCGACGTGTGCTCGACGAAACCCTCCGGTTCCGGCGCTTTTCTCGATTTTATCCATAACTGCGGCGACAGCAGCTGCGAAATGAAAGATCGTTCAGTTTCTCAAATTTTAAACGCTGAAATGAAACTTCGAGCTGACGTACGCTCGCGAGAATTTTAATGTTGGTATTACAGAGGTTATCTACACGCGATGACCTTGAACCGATTAGCCTATCCCGACGAAATTTATTTGCACAAAGTGTTCTATCGGGTTTATGAACTTACAGCAAGAAGAATTTTGACAGTTCGGTTCAATTTATGGAATACTAAATTTTGGCTGAATTAATATTCATACTAATTAAATTATATTCGAATTAATTACTAATTATTTATCGCTACTGTTTATTCGATTACATTTATTTATTGATAATTTATTGAATCAAATTTTATTCATTTAATTAATTAATAATCTTTATGATTATTGTTATAGCTCCGTTGATTTTATTAATTTTTTTGAGCATATAAACAGAATGGTTTCTGGATTACCTGGATTTTTAAGAGAAGCAACGACGGCCTCTGTGGGTCCCTCCAAACCGCGGTGACGTCGATCTCGCCGCTCAGCCGGAATCCAACGTCGCCGCTCTTCAGTGGACGGTCTGACTCGCTGAACAGCAGCGTGTTCGTCAGCTTGTACCTGTAACCGCTTCCGAGGTCCCATCCTCTGGTGGCGCTCGCTACGGCTGCCAAAATCACCAACACGCACCAGTCATTCATTGTACTTAATATTAATAAAATTCCTAATTTGAGGTAGATTATTAGAACGTTTGGTGTCGTCTAGCGTGACTACAAACTAACGTGCGCGCGAGTCGCGCATCAACTGACTGAAATACCGACGCAGGAGCGTGAGAGGCGCGAGTCACCGGCTAGCCGACGATGCAGGATACCCTGCAGGGCCGTACTCACTAATTCTCTTCGCTGTCAAAGTATTTTTTTCCTACAAAATGTTCACACGAAGTTTCTTATTTCTTATTGTAAAGAACGTTGAATATTCAACTACGCGTAATTCGCGTTATCGCGGTGAGGAATTGTATTCGAAATTTTGATTGATGAACGAATCTGACACGAGGGACACCTCGAGAGTGAACACGTCACTGTGTTCATCGCGCGTATGCGTTCTCATACACTCGTACGCACACAACGGCGAGTGTACCGTTAATCCGGGTGCTCTTACACATACGCGGGCCACCAAAACACGATACCCGATAGAGGACTGGACCCGAACCCAAATATTTCTTCGAACTCGGCTCCCTCTTATTACGTAATGTCATAATTCGTCACGGTCTAGCTCGTAGTAAACCCAACCGGAGGATCTACGCGAGCTTTGAAGTATCGTTCACACGAATTTACATCACAAATTCTTATCGATAGTGACAAAAAAAATGTAAATTTTCCGATTTTTTTTTAAATCTCAACGATGGGAACGCGAATACGGAACGCGACGAAGGAAACTCGGAGACGAAACGTTCTCTTAGCCGAGACTCGAACCGCGAACCGAAGGATAAGCGCGATCGACGCGTAACAGGTGTCAAGTCCTCGGCTCGGTGTTAATTGCGCCCGCAATTACGATACCAATCTCGTCGCACGAAAACAATCCACTCCGCGCAATCTCACAAATCTCAACCAAGAAGCATGGAAAATCGTTTACCCGGTGCCATCTGACAGTAGGAACCTGAAAAAGAAGAGAGCAGTAAATTTACCGTTCGCCAACCGGTTGAAATTTTTTCCTAAAAATAAAAATCGCACGGGATGCACTTGACATTCCCGAGCGCACGCACTCGTAAACTGTTATCTATTCGTTATTCAAATTCGTGCTGGCTCGCGCGAAAATTCGAGGAAAAGACGAAAAATATCGGTCGAGGCGAGATCCATCCCCCTCTCGATCGGATTAATTTTGATCAATGAAAGTTCGGGGGGGGGGGGGGGGG
>NCVS01000259.1:53951-64427 GCA_003055095.1 Goniozus legneri
GAAGAGGGAGAGCTTACACCCCCCGCGCGTACGCTACTGAATAAACGATAAGGGATATATTTACGGCGAGCGGTTTAAATAAATTATAAAGAGGTATGCGTATACACGCCGCGTCTTCCCTCTCGCTTTCTCCCTCCCCTCTTATTTTGTCCCAGCCGGTTTTCGTAATCGTCGCAGCGATCGTAAAGATTTTTATAAACGCCGGCTGTAATACAAACGTTTATATACGCGTATACATGCACGCGAATACATACATTCATATAAACGTGTATATATGGGAGAGGTGGGAGGCGAAAAACCGAGTGATTCGCGGTTAACGAGGCGACGATCATAGCGATTATACGATCCGCGCATAAAGCTTCGGTAACAGCGGAATGCCGTGGAGGCAGAAGAATCGCACCATCCTCTCCTCGCGTCTACGCGAGCAAGACGGCAGTTTAATGGCGCGATCGCGTCGTCCGGCGACAGACTCGAGCGCCAGACCTCGAGAAACGATTCGCCAAAATCGAGAGAGAGAGAGAGAGAGAGAGGGGTAGCTCGAAAGAACAGAAGAAGATTCGGATAATCCGCGCTGAGACCCCGCGAGTCTGGATGATGCAAATGGAAGCTAAGAGGATTTAAAAAAGCAGGAAAAAGAGCAAGAGATTCGAATGGGTTGGGAGGGGGTTGGTTCGAGACGTCTCGTGAAAAACGGCAGGGTTATTTTTCGCGCTGACGCGAGTTCGCGGATGCGAAAAAAGTTCGCGAAGGGGAGACTCACCTCTCGGCGGGGGGTCCGATGCCGGCGACCGCGCCGCTTGGCGGTGGCGCCCTTACGGGGGTGGGCGGTGGCGTCGCGACGGCACCGGCACCCAGAGACGGCTGACTGCTCGGCTGCTGGGGCCGAGGGCTCACCGATGCCGAGGTCGTGCTCGGACTCCTCGAGCAGGCGTTGTTACCGTCCGCGCCGCCGCCGGCCTCCCGTTCCTGGTCCGGATCCGGCGCGCTGCTACCCGAATTGCCCTCGGGATCGTGCCCCGTGGGACTCGGACCCGCCGAGGACGACGCCCCAGGTGTCAGACCGGAGCCCTCCATGTTCCCACCCTCGCGCTTCCGCTGCTCCTCCTTCAGCCGCTCGCTCTTCCGCCATTTCGCTCGCCGATTTTGGAACCACACCTGGATTTCGTTTCATGTTTTAATACAGCTTCGTTTTTTGATTCTTGATAAATATTTTCTACTTTTAATATGGTTTCGAGGAGGTTGAGAAATCCTGCAGAGCGCATATATTTTTTTAAATCTAGTTAAGTACGAAGTCAGGAAATTGAATTTTGTTTCTACTTTAGGGGGAATTTGAAGGCAAAATTAAAAAAAAAAAATAGTACGTAAAATTATTACATATGTAACATGAATAATCAAATTACAAATTCCTAAGAGTACATCGCGAGGGAAAATTCGAATACACATCTCAGGTAGAATAAAGAACGCGCATTAGTCGAGTTTCCGGGTAATTCGAAATATTTATGTCTCGTCTCGTCGAATGAGAATGACGAAAAGAGGGTGGAAAACGAGAATCGGGTAATATGAAAAAGTGCGGGAGGAATAAGAGTCGGCGAACACGCGCGAGGATAATTGCATACCGTCCGTCGGGTGTACCGTCACACGAGTGGAGCGAGCCCGAGCCGTTCGCGTGTTGAGGCCAAAGAGAGATGGGGAAAATATGTAGGAGGAGTTGAGACTCCTCTTCTCGGCCGTGCATGTTCAACGAGTCGACAGCAACCACTGCCCTCGAGTGTTTTTTAAAAAGCTCGAGTTCCGCTAACGAGGCTAACTTGACATAATACCGGCTGAAATAGACTTTATTACACCTGTCGTGGCCTCCCTGGCCAACCCCGGAGGAGCCCCTACGCGTCTCGTCCCGCGAGACATTCTCGAAAATCGAATCGAAATTTCTCGTTTCGAGCGGACGATTATCGCGACGTTGCCAAATCGGCCGGAAAGGACCGGGAGAATACTCGTTGGAATAATTATCTTCCGGGGAATTGCAAATACGGCTCCGGTCTTACTCTCTAGCCAGGAGGCGCTTTCGGGAAAAGTTGGAAGGAAAGGGCAGGAAGCTCGAGGTGGGGCTGGGAGTACGGAAAATGGTTTAATAAAATAAATACGATGAGCTTGGCTCCGACACCGGCGGTTTCCGAAGGCGAGAGAGCCTGGAGTGGGAGAGAAGGGGGGAGGGAGAGGTTTGGTACGCGCGCGCGGCACCAGACGGGTAGATATAATAATATCCTAAGGGTTGCGGGGGCGAGTAATAGCTGGGAACAAAGCCGCGGTTCCCTCGGGAGCGGCGCCGGAGAGCGTACTTCTTCCCACCTCTCCCCTCGTCTCCTCCTCCCCTCCATTCCCCATCCCCTGCGTCTCACCCCTCACCCCCTCCCTCTCTATCTCACTTTCGTCCAAACGCCACTTTTCTTGCTCCCTCTTCTTTTTTTCAATACGAATTCACTTCGAAATACCCTCCCAACCCCGTCATAACCATTCTTCTTCCTTCCGCGGAAAAATTTTATATTTATCTCTCTCCCTTTTTTTTCCTCCCTACTTATCCCCCGCCCATTCGCGAATTTCCCTCTAATGCGAATATTTTAATCCCCACCCGACGCCGAACGGGCCAATCCTTTCGCGTACGAGCCACGGTTGATTTATCGCGCGGCGTTAATTGCGAGAGCGACGAGACGAGCGGCTGGAGCGAGGGGTAGGAAAGGAATCCGCGGGGCTTATCAAAATTGATTGGCCAACGTCGCGTCACGATTTATCCGTCTGTCATCTATCGCGATAAACGAGATTCGAGGTAATCTCATACGTCGAGGCTAATAAGAATTTTCCTTGTCGCTCGGGAGAAAGTTCTCGGTGAAAAAGTGGTACTCGGTCGAAAAATTCCTGTGAATTTAAGTTCTCTCGCTCGAATTATCTGATGTTTATATACGAATTATGTATTTATAAATATTAATATATTTATGAAAACCACGATTGAACATAAAATTCGAGTTTCTAATATGAGGTAGTACATAAATCACAAAAATAAATATTTTCTCTTTAATCGTTGTTATTTCAAATTAAAAAATTCAGAATATATTGTTTCGAATTTTGAAACTTTTCAATGTATATTCAGAGAACAATGATACCGATAGAGATACCGATTCGAGGTATAAGCACGGATAAAACGACAATAGTATTTAAATGTATCAAAACCAGTTTTCATGTCGCGTTTGTGAAAATCCTAAAACCGATTAAATTTAACAATGAAACACTACAAAATACTCTTGAAACCCGATAAAATTTTTTGACTCGAAAACTCGTCTAACTAGAAAATTTCGGTACAAAAAGAAGTGACGCACATCGGCTAGGTGGTGCGAAATTTTCATCTTCGGATGGTTTTCTCTCTCTCTCTCTCTCTCTCTCTCTCTCTCTCTCTCTATTTCTCTCTATTTGTCTCCCCTCCCCCGCGGGCGCACTCCATCCGCTCGCGCCGGCCTCTCAGGAGCTTCTAATTGGAGTAGCAGGAGAGGACGAGGCACTACATAAACGCTCCTATTTGTCCATTATTCCAGATTCCCTTTGTCTTCGCTAATGAAACAATGAGTCTGCGCCGTAATTGCGTCATACACGGGGACCCCCCAGCCCCCGTCGGAGGCAACAATCCCTCTCCTTATCCACTCCATTGTGCGTGAATCGCACACGCGACTCCCGGACAATACGCCTCTTGCGCTCTGTTTATACGCCGGGCGAATTTTTTCTCTTCGAGAACGTTTAATACGTCAAGACCCGGGGAGCCTCGTCTGGTAATTAAATAAGCAGCGGCGAGAGAGCGAGGAGAGAAAATTTGCGCCGATTTTCGTAATCTCGGTAAAGAGGGTGAAAAACACGAGAGGCTCGCGGCCAGAGGATTTCCAAATCGCTGTACGGGATTCTCGCCAAATTACCGCGCTGTTGGTTGAAGGAGGGGGAGGGGGGTAAATACCACCTTTGGAGAGAGAGAGAGAGAGAGAGAGAGAGAGAGATTCGTCGTCGGGTGGGTTGCGTGTTTGCGTTCGTACGAGTGCGACGTAGGAAGGGAGAGATAGAGAGACGAGCACAAAGTAATCCCGGAGATTAGCGGCTCAGTCTGTCAGAAGATTATGTCAGGTCGAGGGTGTCGGCTCGGCCCATGGGGCCACCATCGTATGGCGAGTTCGCCGGGCCGCAGAATGGACCTCGCGAGCGTTTTCCAGCTTAATCGCGATGAAATCTCCAAGAATTTATCCTCGATTCGCGGATTTGCTCGAGGACAGAAATTTATTCTCTTTGGAATTTTTAGATTTTACAGACTGATTTTCTCAAAAAATTCTTTCAACACTCTTAGAAATAAATGATTCGACTATTTTTCCTAATTAATAGTAAATTAAAGAGTATAATAACATCGCAGTTTGCTGTTCAAGTTAAATTTTTTCTAGTTAAAACTCAAAGTTACCTGCACGCGGGCTTCTGTGAGGTTTATCTTCATCGCGAGGTCTTCCCTGGTGAAGACATCCGGGTAGTGAGTCTGCGCGAACGCGGACTCGAGCTCCTCGAGCTGCTGCAGGGTGAAGGTCGTGCGATTGCGGCGCTGCTTTCGCCTCACGAACGAGTCCTCGCCGACGCCGTGCAACGCCGGGTGGTAAGCCGAATAGCTCGTATCTGGAAAACGAGAGAGAAAAAAAAAAATACGTCGAGATAGCTGAAATACTCGCGAGCGATAACCGTCAATATTTGCCGGCTCTTAATCGGACTCATCCGGCAAACTCGAATTCGATTATACCGGATTTGGCTCTACCTGGGAAAGCCAAAGCGATTTCCTCTCGCGCGATTCATCATTTTCCTCGTTATTCCGCAAATAGATGGATATCGAAAAAGGAAAACACGGCGCGAGCAAATAGTTGAAAAAAAAAAGCTTTCTTAACTGCATTAGCCGAGCGTTGAAACGCGTCGGTGATGAAAAATCTATCCGGAAACGAGAAAAACAAACAGGCCTGTCGGTGAAGGGGGGAGTGAGGCGAGGGGGGTGAAAAATCGACGAACACCCGGTCAAACAATCACAACGTTTGATTTATTCATAAAACTCGCCGGCGTATCGGGACCTTTTAACCGATTTCGAAATACGCGAAACACAGAGCGCGCCGGTGGTACGTGGAGAGTACACGTGGATATGTGTGAGGTGAGTAGGTGGGGGAGGGGGGGGGGGAGGGAGTCATGGACGGCAACGCGAAGAGCACCGGAACCGCTCATCAATGATGCAGCGCAATCAGCGCAATTAATTGCCGTGGGCGCTAAGCTCGGCTTAGCGAAAAACACAAATTAATTTCCTAAGCTCATAAAAATTCATGCGACGCCCTCTCTCTCTCTCTCTCTCTCTCTCTGTCTCTATTTCTCTGTCCTCTCTATCGTTAATGCAGCGACATCGACCGCCATCTCACTTTTGCGCCCTCTAACCCAACCCCCCGCACCGGAATCACCTGATATCAGCTTCGAAAACTCGGCATGCATTCGCGAGCCAGGGCCGTACGTACACACGGGCGCTTTCTCTGGTACGGAAACCGAGTTTCCGAAACTATCGTCGATCCAATTACGAGCATCGAGTGCCCTTACCCGTCGCTCACCTCGCCCTGAGTACGTAAGGTCTTTTCCATTCGCCAAAATTTCGTTGACCGATCGATCAATTTGGTTTAAGAAGGTTCGATGCGCGGAGTTGGTGGGAGCTATTAGAGGGCCCGAATTGCATAAAAATATTTCGTTTCTTCTCTTATCATTTTCATTCGAGTAATCTTGATTGATAATTAAAGAACTGGCCAATAGATTGAATCGATAATTCGTTGATTAACATACAATTAAATTTTTTAACATCAAAAATTTCACTAAAAAATTTCAAAACTCTATCTCTAAAAAAGAACTGTCAGGTTGATCTTTTTATTCGGCTGCTCATCGAGAAATTTTTCGAACTGCGGTATCATTTTGAAAATTGGTATTGAACCCCCTTAACCTTTTTTACCGGAAATCGGGTGCGAATGGATTTCGCATCGATACGAGTATACGTTTCAATTATTCTCGGATGTGAAATTGCGGTAAATAACAAGAGACGGGGAGACGAGAGGCAGTCGAACGCGTGTAATCATCAGCGATGGGTTGCGTTACGCGGGATTTATCGGCTGTATCCTCTCTCGCTCCGATTGAGCCCGGAGTGCCGGAAATAACGATTTTCGATACACAAGCGCGGAAATTCTGGCGTACGCGCGCACCCGCTACCGCCTATCTATATAACGCACACGTCGACGCGACGTTTTCCAGCCGCGAACTCGATTAGTCGCGTCGTTTGCCGGCAAACATACGCCAATTAGCGCCGCGAGCACGCGCGAGCGCTTTCGCGATAACTTATCAAAGTCCCGATGGCTCTATAGGTGTCGAAAAAAAAAAAAATTGTCGAAAATTAGCCGATAAAAACACGCGCGCGTGTTTATTTTTTTAACCGGCGTCGATTAGGAAATTGTCTGATTTCGGTTGGATAACATTTTTCGGGTAATTAGAGTCGGAACGAGACGCAGTGGGATTAGTCGGATCACGATAAAATTGTTTTCCCCCCTCCAATCGCGCGCGAATCGCTTTCAAATTCAGATTAGAGGCGAACGAAACAGGATAGATATTGCTCGTCAATAAACGTCGGTATGAATAAATAAAATGATAATTTTATTTTTATTAGATTAGCGAATTAGTCGTGGAGAGATAAAATTTTGATCGTAATTAGAATCGACAAATTGGTTACACGATTCGAGCGCTCGATATCGAGCAACGTCTGGAAGGTCGTCTGCCAAACGAGTTTAGTTTTCCCCCACCGCTTAGCCAACACCATACGAAAAAAAAAAACTCGAATCTACTCAAGATCTTAGATTAGGAGAGTCGGCCAGAACCGAGCCGGTAGACAACTCGCGAACAACTCATCGCGAGTCGGCCCGATCCAATTTGTCGGCCCACGAGAAGGGATGATTTCCGAGGGTTGCCTCGCCAAGATTCTCCAGCGATACTCCGCTCCCTCGCTCTCCGCGCCAAAAAAGAAAAACACAAAATTCGCGAAAAATTTCTTCCGCCCGGCTAAAAGTATCGCCGCTCGAATTAAAACTGAAATTTACCTCAGCGTCGTTTAAAAATTCCGAAAAATTTGGCGAATTCCAAGCCCTTCAGCGAGCCTCTACTTTTAGCATTTTAAATTCGTTAACGGGAAAGGACGGGGGCTAGGAAGAGTAGCTTTGAGATTAGCGAAAAACATTTTTCAAATGCGAGGAGCGTAGGTGGGGTGAGAGGAGAGCACACACGAACGGAAAAACTACACGTGTGCGGGTCGGGGCGAAATCTAATGACACCCCGACCGTTGCTAATGACGCTAACGAGGTAGTTAGATGTCGGGAACGAAACGTCGGTGAGTCCTAACGTATAGGCCGAGCGAACCCACTTACCGACTTATCACGTAGTTACCTAATCTGTTTATCCCGACGAGAGAGGGTGAAGTGGAGAGAGGCATGGATTGAAACGAGAGAGAGAGGGGGCCCGGACGTCCCTGAGGACCCGTCCCCTCCACCGACCAACTCGATCGTCCGCACGTAGCAAAAATTGACATCGAGAACTAAATTTCGTCCCGAAAAAAGTCAAGAAGACCGAATTTTTCTTGTATTTTAAATTTAACATATAAACACGAAGATTTGAAATTTCACAACTTTTGTGTGTTGATTGTTTCTCGTGCTTGATTGAAATTTGAAATAATTGACTCATTAAATTTATGTATCTGAAGTTTCCATCGTTGGAGTCCAATTCCAATTGGACATCGCCATGTCCAAGTTGTCTATCCGTGTCCAACTTGGTCAAAATTGACCAAAAATTATTTCATAAATGTGTTTTTCCTTTGTTTAAGTGTATTTTAAAAAGATATGTGAACTTATTTTGCGAAAAAAAATTTTTTCGAAATATCGTTGAACTCCAAAGATGGAAACTTCAGTTACATTTAAATTTCAATTTTTTCTATCATGAAAGATCTTATAAAATCCTGAATGTCTAAGAAACGATTTAAATTCGAAACGAATCGAATCTCGGATTTCCCGAAAAAAATCTCGCTTTTATTCGACTCTCCGCTTACCGAACGATCAAATTCGTCCGACGGGATCTCGCGTAACGAGACGCAACCGCGTTAAAATTTAACGCGCTGATCTCATATAACCCCACCGCTCGCGAATGTTGTGATTTCGTAAAACGAAAATTGCGTGCGGTGAATGTCGACGTCCGGTGTAATCATTTTATATATCGGCGTGCGCGATTACCGGGCTCGCGCGCCAGAGTGAGATATTCGCATATTTACGCGATGACGAATTATTTTAAGCGGGTATTTAATTAACGTCCTGCCGAGCTAATCGAGTACGAATCGATTCGCTACGCTCGTATAGGTCCGGTAATACAAATTGAAATTCATTTTTATTATTCGCGGAAAAACAGAGCCGAGTCGGAAGTATCTCGACCGAGCGATGAGCGTGTACGCCGCGGGTGTGTCTCGGAAACGATCGGTGAATAGGCAAACCGGTCAAGTTTCCGCGCAGAGTGAGCGAGACGGCGCGCGCGAGCCGGAAGTTCGCTCGAAGTGTGCAAATTAAGTTTAGTGGCCGGTCCGGTTTGTCCCGTCCACTTTGCGTAACTCGGTCTAGCCGGTAATGTAACTTCATCGATGTGTTCCGCCAGAGCAAGTGCACGCCACCCGTTGTACAATCGATCCCCTCTTCCTCCCCCTGTTCTCTCTTCTTCGACGCCTTTCGTTCGTTGCACTCTCGGTCAGCCGCGTTTCCGGAACGAGATACAAACGAGACGTGATACAACGAGTGTTTACGAATGTAAAAACCTTTTTTTTTTTATCGAAGCAGACGAACAAAAAATCGCTATAAAAAATGGTATTGAAACGAGTGGCACTATTCATCGTCGAGTCAAGTGAATTATTCAATGTCAATAAATATCTCGCGCACGGCAGTAGATTTTAAAATTGAATTTAAAGTCATTCCATCTCGCGTGGGGTCTGTTACCCCCTTAACACGCGATATTCGTGAGAAAGGAGAAATTGGCACTTACAGGGGTGGGTGTGAGCGAAGGGGTACTCGAGGGACGGTAGGCGTGGTGCCGGGAGGCCCGGGGGGCAGTGGTAACAGAACATGCTTCCGGCCCTGGCCACCGCTCCACCCCCCGGCCCCCCGGCGCCTCCGCTGCCCCCTCCTCCCCCTCCTCCTCCTCCTCCTCCTCCTCCCCCTCCGGCGCTCGGCACCTGCGGCTGGTTAGACGGCTGTTGCTGCGACTGCTGCTGATGCTGTTGGTGGTTGTGAGCTTGATGAGCGTGAACCGATCCAATCTGCAATCAAAAGCGACCCTTTTTAGACTCGATCGCCGTCGATATTTCATCGGAATACTTTTCTCGGCTTAGCTGGAATCGGTTACTCGAATTTCATCTCGCTTGTATTATCGAGCCCTGCGATCTTTCGCACGTGCTTCCCGGAAAGTTCAATTGAAGAGTCGCGATCTCGCCAATTGTGTCGCACACCCGCATCCGAGATGATGCTCTCGGACGCTCTTGTCGTTGATTTTTTTCCTTATTCTTTCTTAAAACTTGAGTTTTTATTGTTCGAGCCAATATATGTATACTTGGTTAACGAGCATGAAGCCAATTATAAAAAAATTCACAGAGAATATAATTTCAAGAGTCGTAAAGAGGAATGTTAGAAAAAACAAGCAAATAATTAGAATAATAATTTGAATGGATAAAGGAAGCGTCGTTTGGTGCTTGTACTCGAAATTTTAGACTTAGCAATCCCTAGATAAAAATTGTGCAAACATTGTGGCTCTTGTCATAAGCAGAAGATGACGGGTAAAATATTTTACGACTTACTCAGTCGTCCTTGGGTACTGAAATTTTCCCGGAGCGGAGAACAATTATACAATTATCGTCGTTCGCGCGAGACGCACGATAGTCCAATGAAGTAATTACATATCGCAAAACGACCGTAGAGCGTTATTGGTTAGGTGTTAATTGACGACTGCCAATTGAAACGACACTCGCGAAGCCGCTCGGAGAGAAAAATTTTCCCTGCGTTTACACCGAGAGAAATTTTATTGCAAAAATCAACTCGAGTAGTAATCCGTTACATTCGCTATTTTATATTTAGATCAAAGCAGACTAGTTATATTTACACTGCGAGTCAATTTTATTTTTTTTCGATTTTCAAACGCGCCACTGAAGTTCTCCTTTCCCAGAGGAAAATAGTAGAGCAGACCCATCACGCGACGATTTCACCCCAGTAGTCGGATTTTGACGAGACTAGAGCTCGCGCGCGTTACCGACGGCGACACGCTGGATTTCCGAAAGCGGGATGAAACGTGATTAAGAGCCCTGGCGCGCTTCGCCTTCTGTAAAAGTGA
>NCVS01000259.1:68555-80907 GCA_003055095.1 Goniozus legneri
CCTCCTCTCCTCTCTCCCCTCTTTTAGCGCGACACCATCGGGTATCACGAGAGATCACGAACCGCGCTCTCTTACCGAATCGAGAACGAAACGAACTGTGGGTAAATACGCTGCACGACCCCGCACGACAATTAGATAACTCGTCTTCTAGCTCTCCTTCCCTCGTTTCGACTCTAAGCTCGCACTGCCGAAAATAACCGTGGAGCGGACGAAATTTTTGCCCTCGTTAAGCGAGGAATTTTTTCGCTCTTTCTTTATTCATTCTCGCATTTTTTTTCGTCCGTAAAGGAACGTAATATTCGTCCCGTAAAGGAACAAATCACGCTAATTAGCCGTCCCCGTAACATTTTCGTATATTCATAAAAATTAGGCGACATAAACTTCGAATTTTCTACCGAGCTCGTCAAAAATTCCGTAGTTTTCAGTTTTTGTTCCGAATTCAGCCGAGGGAGGGAATTGCGTTATATTTCGTAGGAATTTCGCTCGGAGGCCGAAACGGCCAATTACGCGATTTCGGCTCCACGGGGGTTTGGAAATTTTCTCTCCTACGGTTCGCATCTCGACGTCGTCGTGAATTGGATCCGTAATCAACGTCTCGTCGGTTGCGGATCGCGTGGTGCGCGGTGTAATGTATTTTGATTAAGCGCATCGAAGCATGCGCGCTCACGTCGACGAGTTTAACGCGTTTAACGGAGGTTAACTTTACATATGGCGCTCTCGCGTGCGCGTGTACAGAGCCTCTCTCTCTCTCTCTCCCCCTGGTACTCTAACCTCTTTACGCGCGTTCGCTCGGCGAAACTCAAACCTCCCGGCTCCCGGTACCGCCACCCCCTTATCGCAACCGCTTTTCCACGCTCAACCAACCCTCCTCTAATCGAGCACCGTCGGAAATCCATTCGTCGTGTAATACCGCTTCTAACAACGCTCCTTCTGTTTCGGAATTAGCGGAAAAATTTTCCTCCAAATTCGGATGGAAAGAGTTGCTCTCCGATTTACAGCCGGAGTATTTTTGTTTACAAACTGAAAAATTAAAGTTTATTTTTGGAAACAAAGAAATCTTCATCGAGATACTCGATGTAATTCGGAAAATTAACATTCTTCGCTCGTAATCGCAGTCGATTACCGAACTCGTTATACGTCTACAGTAGCGCTCAAAATTATTTCGATAAGATAAAATACTCCGAGTGCTCAAAATACTCAAAATAATTTTGATTTTCTGTTATCATAATTTTCCCCTATTATTCAATCGTCAAACGATATGTAATTAAAATCTTTCTCTGTGTAAAGAAATCAGATTTCGAAAAATAAATGTTATCGTCAATTCAAATATTTCTTGATTTTCAATTAATCTGGAAATTATATTGGTTTATTAATAATGAAATGAAAGTATAATATGGGTATGGAAAATATACGTTTGAAGAATAGTGTGTATCGAAAAAATTGGACTGTTATTAAGAGCAAGCAATATTAAATCAGAAATATAAAAGAGAGGCGACTTAAAATTATATTTTTGAATCCCCCGTCCAGTTTCAGTTCTACTATACTCCCCGTAGAAAGTTTGAGTACTTATGAGCAACATATATCTCGTAGCAGTGAAAAGTAGCCCTCTTCCCCGTGCGTGTCCAATAAAAATACGATCCTTCCTAGAAGCCCGAGCTCCCGTCGAGATTTATCGATGCTTCTCGCGCGAAAAATTCATTACTCTTATCGCGACGAGTGGATCGACGATTAAAGCCCGATCGCGGATATCACGTGCCATTGAGCACGCGGGTGTATATATCCTCGCTGGGGGTGGTCCTGGGGTATTTAAGAGCCGTAAACGGTGCTGCATCGACCGAATGAAAAGGGGGGAGTGGGGGGATGGGGAATCCGGAAGCGGAACTCGACCCGCTCGGGCCATCGAGCTCGAATCGTTCCTCTCTCTCTCTCTCTCTCTCTCTCTCTCGTCTCACCCCCCGTCGAGCTCCTCTCGCTATAATAACGAGGTGCCCTCGCGAGCGAAAACATCGATTACTCCTCTCCGATTCCGATGGCTCGCGATAAAAAATCTCGAAATATTTTCATCCGTGCGGGGTTATGATACCGATAGCGATCAACGGGGACAAAGGAAGTCACTTACAAGCGTTGTTGTTGGCTAAAAGGGTGGGTGGGTAGTTCCGGTGGCATCCGCCCCCGTAAACGTTCGGGGTAGCGAATAGGAGGAAACTCGCATCCTGACAAAGAATATTCTCTCTCTCTCTCTCTCTCTCTCTCTTTCTCTCTCCATCCCCTTAGACTCCATTTGACTTTTCGCTCCACTCGATTCCGCCGCATTACACACGCCCGTTCCGATGTGCACGCACTCGAGCGAGTGTGCACAATTCGGAGGGGGTAAATCGCTCTTGTTTATACACATCAACCCCTCGCGACGTGTTTCTATTTCTGTCTCCCATTCTTTAATTCGATTGTCCTGCCGTCCCACGGATTATCGCGATTCGCACTTTTGTTGCATTCTGCGATTTCACGCCGCTCAATTTCATCACCGAGCTCGTCGTTTCGAGTATCTCTGATTAATGTGACGTAATCGCTGTTTTCTAATCAATTTTTCTTCGGTATACTCGACGAGAGCCAACATCTAACGACCACCTTGGTAGTGATTTCGCGTGTTTTTACGAGCACCGCATACCCGGATTTCAGTGTCGATAATGAAATTAGTCGTGAAACTTGGATTTTTTTTCAACTCTTTTTATATCGATCTTAATGCGGGCGCGTGAATTGGGCTGATTGATCGAGGAGAGAAACACGAATCAGCTACGTGATACCGATTCGAAAAAATATGCGGGTCTATTGAAAGTCGATCCGGAGTCGTCAACGAGTTGCGATTAAAATTAATTTACGCTCACGCTATCGGAAAATCTCGATGTTTGTAACTGTTCGTTCTAGCGAACTCGATATATAAATTATAGCAAACTGTCAGGACGAGTAATTTTTCTCACACCGAGAGTAATGATTATAATCAAACGAAAGCCGGGTGTACCAGCCAAATATTTTTTTCTTTTAATAAGTTTAAACTCGACTGGAACCTAGTTAGTATTAAATATTTTTTTCTGTCCAGTCGAATTTTATTTTCGTATCAAATACATAATATCGTTCGATAAGCAAAGCAAAATTCAAACTTATTAAACGAGACAAATATTTAGTCCCACGAAAAAATATTGGATCGATACTTCATTCAGCTTTCATTCGATTTAACTCATTTCTTCTCGCTATACAGACAACTTCATATTGTAATTAAGGGTAGGAAGGCCTGTTTCGATGAAATTTGCCACAACGACACTCGACTGGTTAGGAAGGGAGAGTAGGAGAGGATAGACTCCGGGAGTCGAGGCATTGGCACTGATTGAATTAATCTGTCAATTTGCCAATTACACGGATGAGTTTGTTTGGCGTATATAGTCGAGTGAGGTTTCTCGTTGTCGTCGCGATTCGTCTTGCTCGTTCGCATCGATCGGTCCGACAAAAGGAACGTTCCCCTCGTCCTTTTCTAGACGCATCCTGTATTTCTCTCTCTCTCTCTCTTTCTCTCTCTCTCGCTCGATGTGCGTGGCCCGGGGCATCTGCACGCGCTCGTGAACGCGAGCTCGCTCCGTGTGCGTTATATCGAGAGAGGCACCGGCATATACGTAACCGCGTGGCTCGGGGCACAGATTCAACGAGCTCAATTGGCTCACCGAATGCGATGGATGAGGCTGTATGCTGTAGTAGGAGGATCCATGGTATTGATTCCAGCGAGCTTGCACACATAGTCCTCCTCGCGACTGTACGGCGAAGGCCTCGAATTGACCCGCGTCGTTCCACGTACATCCACACTCACCGAATCCTTCGAGTCGTCCCGTCAAATCGAATTAACGACGATAAAGGAAATAAATAAATAGATTGGACTCGCCTTGAGGATTTTATCGAGTTTCCTATTTGCGAAGCGCGATATTTTAATATTCGGTGAATTTCGATTTCGTAACGTGCATTTTCGCGGTTTCGTTTTTATTTATTCATCGGCCGTTAATCACGATTCGATTGCATCGTAAATTAACGATTTGCCCGTAAATATTTCTACTTTTCATTTCCGAGCGAGCGAGAATTTTCGTTCGACGGGCTCGTTCCGGGGCGATTATATCGTGATTTTCCAAAACGAATAGAATTTTAGAATTTCGGTGTTACGGCGTTCGGAGTACCCGCTGTTGTATTTTCGCTCGTATTTATCATTATTGTATAAATTGTATACCGCGTTTTAGCCGATACTCCCGTTGACTCCGCGAGACAGCTGCCAATTTAAATTTGCCGACGCGCGAGAAGCCACGAAAACAATTTCATTTTACGAGCCCGGTCGATAATCGATTTGTCAAAGCACGGCGTGCTCGTTCAATCGGATACCGTGGCTAGCCCGATTTGCCCGCGATAGAGAAGAAAGGTCGACGTGGAATGAAAATTGATCGGGATTCGTCGGAAAATTCCGAAAAATGGAATTTTCCAAGACGTATCGATGGGAAATCGAGTTTCGTGCGATAACGCCTATCGATGGGAGGTGTAGAGGGAGGGGGTAGTCACCCCTTGACGCGATCCTCGGCTGTCCCCAGGGCGAGCGATTTTCGAAAACGGCAGCGCGAAACGGGAAGGGATCTCGCTCTACGTATGTATGTATCCCGATCGCCGATACAGCCGTTTGATATGCGCGAATTTCGTGTAGCCTCTCTCCATACCTCATCTCCGATTCCAACCCCTATGGCTATTGAAACTTATGTGTCTGTGTCGAGCTGTCCACCCTCGCTGTCCAGCGGGACGCGCCAAGGACACGTGACCGGTTCCAAAACGACAATTAACGCTTCCGTTGGAAATCAGAAAATCGTCAGTAGCTTCGAAACTGAGGGTGAAAAATAGCAGCGTGCCGAAAATGAACGTTCTTGCATAGCTCGAAACGTCAATGGGAGGGAGCAAAACTCGAAAAAGAGGGGCTCTCGAGGTCCTCGGGTGGAGTCTGCTTCCTTCGATCCCGCCAGCCGATTCCACACTCGGTACTTACACACGCGTACACCTACGCGCGCTATCTCTCTCTCTCTCTCTCTCTCTTTCTCTCGTTCTCGCGGTGTATTATTGCCCGACCGTAAATTTCGCCCGGAAAGCGATTTAGCGAGGAAGCGAGCGAGGATAAATCTTGGAAAAAGTCGAAAAGCGTGAAACAGGGCGAAAGTGGAGGAACTCTCGCGAGGGATGTTCTCGCGGAGAGGGGTGGAGGGGTGAGATTGCACGAGATGGAGAGTATAAGGAACGATCCTAACAACCCCCACCCACCCGGGGCTAGGCTATGTGCGCGCGAGTGGGACGTATGAGGGAGGCGTGTCTCTCGAAATCCTCAAGTGTGGTGCTTCGCCGTCTGTGTAAACGCGATTCTCTCTCTCTCTCTCTCTCTCTCTCTCTCTCTCTCTCTATCTCTGTCTCACCTCGCACCCCCGTCGGGATATCTCGCACGCGAATAGAAGCGACGATCCTGCGCGCTTCCACCAAACTCGCTTTTTCTCGTTTTGTCGAATTTTTCCCCACCCGGCTCACCTCCTCGCGGGAGGATCGTTCGATTCGCGACGTCGCGTCCCGCCAGTTGCGTCCAGCGTTCAATTATTCGCGGACGGACGAGCGACTTATATAGCGCGTGCGGCGCCGCGACGATTAAGGGTCAATTTTCGGCCCGATTCGCGGCCACCGCTACTCCCTCCTCTCTCTCTCTCTCTCTCTCTCTCTCTCCCTCTCTCTCTCCTAGAAGGACACCCGCGTAATCCGAAGGCGACGCGAACTCGACGGGGATAAACAAAAAGTTGTCCAACTTTTCGAGAACAAAAAAGACTTCGTAATCCGAGTTCCCGCGAAATTTCTCGCCGGCTCGATCGAGTCGAATAAATCAGTGGGACTGGAAATTCTCAAGGTCGTCGGGTGGGAGGAAGGAAAAGTTTTTCGGAGGGAAATATCGAGTTTCTCGTCGACGCATAAAATCGGGCTGGGCGTATTGAAGGCTGTGTATATACCGGCGCGATTACAACGCGTGTACTCCGGTTGTGTGTATACGCCGGGGGGAGCCAGGATTAGGATGTCGGCCATTACCGCGCGTCACTGACCGTTTATTTCAGCGAGGAGAGGAGAGACGGAGCGAGCCGGAGAGAGAAAGAGAGCGAGGCTGACTTCCTCTTAGATCGGTGGGACGCGCTCGGCTCTGTCGCCTCCCGGAGGACGCTTTCTTCCTACCAGCTGGCACCTCGTTTCACCTTGAAACGACCTTGAGGAGTTTCGTCGTCCCGAAATCATCGTCTAGATGAGCGCGGGCTAAATGGCCCCCGACGATCCTTCAACGTGTCAATTTATTTTTATGGTAATTTATTCGGTAACTCTGAACGCGATGTGCGTGCTCCTCTCTCTCTCTCTTTCTCTCTCGGTCCCTCCGAGCGAGCGCGAGGAACGCGAAGAGGGAAGTCGGGAAGTGGCCCATTATTTTACAATCCGCTTAACATTGTAAAATAATCGAGCGGCTATCCGGCCGGAGCGGTGGGGCCGTGATAATAAAATCAGCCCGTAGCCGCTGCTCTCGTAACGCTGAACGTTACCTATCGAGAACCCACTCCAGCGTTACCCGGTCGAGCCCATCGCTCGACTCTCAAAACGCAATTCGATATAGCCGGAATCGAGTATCTCTGAATTGAAGCGTCGGGCTCTCTAGACACGCACACACACACACACACACACACACGTCTGTGCGCATACGCGCGTCGGTGATATTGCCAAGCGCGCGATCGCGCGTGGGCGGCTTAACGAAATTACGGGCTCGCGCGAGCGCACAGACGAGATATAGAGGCCCACCTCCTCGTGAGATAAGCGATATTTCATAATTCAAGGCGCGCGCGCGCGTGTAAACGAACGAGAAAGCCTGCTGTACGGTCCCGATGACGTCACGGGTCCCGACCCCTCGAGCGAGAGACGAGGAGAGGGAAAAAGAAGGAGCGAGAGAGAGCGAGAGAGAGGACGGCCCACAGCTGCGCGCGAGGGGCCCCGCACCGGTCTGCCAACACAATAATATCTAATTAATTTATTAATGAGGTTAAGTTGGCGGGATTGGACAGCAGACGCGAGCTGCGACGCGAGCTGCGACGCGAGCTTTTGAAGCGCACACTTCGCGCGGAATGAGAAGCGCGAAGAGAGAGAGAGAGAGAGAGAGAGATGTGTCGGGACGAAGTTTATTTTGTATTTGTAATTCGCTTTCGTGCCCCGCTAATTGAGATTAATCGGAATCGAAATACATTTGGGACACTCCCCTTGGATTCCGGTTTTATCCAGACGCGGTTTGTCAGCACGCTTTCGAATTTGTTAATCGAAACGAATCGAGAAGGGAGAGAGAGAGAAAGAGAGAGAGAGCTAAAATCGTTCGGGTGGACCGACAGATGGAGCCGTTCGGGGTCTCAGAAGGGATTCGGCCTGACGAGAACGAGTTCTGACAGCCGCCCTTATACCCATCATCGTCCACCTCCCTCGCGCTATTTTTTTCTTACTCTTCCTTCCACCCACTCGACGCCAGAAATCCCCTCGATGTTAGATTACGTGACCCTGCAGAGAGAGTCTCTCTCTCTCTCTTTCTAATGTTTGGAGCTCCACTAGTATAAGTAAAATTGTATAAGAGAGTTTTAAAAGATTGTCGAACGAGTGGATTGCGAGTAAAGCTAGATTGCAAGAATTTTATATTTTATAATTAATCGCTAAATCAATTTTTCTTCTTCTCTGACGTTTGATGCTCTAGGCGTGATTGTGATTAAAATTATCGCTAAATTGTGAGAATTTTACGTTTTGTAATTAACAGCCAGAAGGCTAAATATTTATCTATCCCTCTCTCTCTCGCTCCCTCGCGTATCGTATTGCGCCTGTCGCGTCAAATTCCACCTGACTCGTGCACACACCGAATTTTCACGGCTTGGACGCTCGGGAGTGGACAAGCCTCGCGAGAATCACGACTCGGCGCGTGCTAAGAGGGGATTTCCAAAACTGAGTCAGTCGGTATTTAAAAAAAAAAAAAGAGAGAAGGCCGATTATGAATTGTTTTATCGCGGGCGGAGTTTTTATTATCGGCTCGTTCGTACTTCTCGTTATCGCGGAATTAAAAATTTTATTTTCATCTCATTTTTTTTTATCGATACCAATTCGAGCCTCTTTCGACGATAACGAATATTCGAGCCGATCGTAATCTGGTTGGTTTTTCTTCGCGCATTGTGCTTTTCGTGATACCCGATATGTAATACGTATTCCGATATTCGAGCCGAGAGTGCTCTCCGGCCGGTCACGCTCGTTTTGTCTATTCGATTTTCCCCAGTTGCGTGCCGTTTTCGTACGGAGCGCGCGCGCGCGCGTTCCGTCGGCCGCGCGCGACGCACGGAAAACACGAGCGAAAAATTCGATTCGAATCGAGTGTCTTCCCGATTCGTCTCCCAGGAATTCTCCTCTCGCGAATTCGATTTATCGAAAATACCGAGAAGTGATTTACCAGGCAAATTCTCGCGAAAAATTATTTTCCTGTATCCTTCCGGCAACCGCGAATTCGCGGTTAGCGAGATTACTCCTATCGAGCGCGAGATTAAAAATCACATTACGGCGAATTTCTTAAGGGATGGTTCATCGTTCGGAAATGCGGAAAATTCGTACCCGGGGAAAACTTCCGTCTTCGCTCACTACTCGCTGGAATATTCAGCGATAGAAAAATTCCTCGTACCCAGGGAACCTCGACGAGTCAAAATTTTTAGAGACACTTTTCCGGCGTCAGAAATTAGTCGGACTATTTTTGGTTGAATTTATTTCGAATCGTCGAGGTTCCTCCACGCGGCAAAATATTTTCCTGTGAGCTCACCTTGACCAGGGGTGGACTGTGAGCCGGCGGATGGTAGTGTCCCGATGACGGGCTCGCGGGCGGGCCCGCGCCCCCGGGCGAGACTGCGCCGCCTCCCGGGGTGAGAATCCTGGACTCGTGGCTGAACAACACTTTCGCGATCTCCTCCGCGACCTTGAGACGAGCGACGCCGTCCCCGCGCTCCGATATCCTTCGAGAGGATAACCCCGTTACTTCCGAACTTCACTCGTATTTTTTTCCTCACTGCTATCGCTTCTCTCTCTCTCTCTCTCTCTCTCTCTCTCTCTCTCTATCCCCCCTCTTATCGTCCTAGGACACTCTCGCTTATCTGCACCGTCGACCACGTCCCGGAAATCCGACAACCGAGCTTCCTGAAGAGTTTAAATTCGATTCGACAGTGTCACTCGAGATCTCATTTAAAATCCACTCGAGGATCCTCGTGGGTTTCCCGATTGTCTACTCTCCGACTCCTGGTGCACTCTCGGGTGGTCACTTCGTCGTGAAACGTCTGACGAGAATTCGCGCGCGCTTATAGGACACACGTCACCGGTGCGACGACGAAGAGTGCGCGCTCCTTTTTGCGGAAGACGTGGACGTGCCGATGCCGCTGGTGAAGGAGTGCGAGGGAGAATCGTCGAGGCGCGCGCGTGCCGTCGTCGACGGGATAGGCGTAACCGCGCATGCGTTCGTCAGGCCGCGAGGCGTGGCCAAGGCATCGCTTCTGCTCGAGCCAGAGCGAGACGGGACTCGACGGTAGAGACGATCGAGCGAGCGAGGGTGCGCGGGAGCGAGAGGGAGCGACATGGCGCGGGGGTGCCGACCCACGTGGTTTTATTGGACAAATAACGCGTACGACAAACATCCCTACTTCTTGGCCGCCGGGCTCCTTGTCTTCCGTCTCCTCTGTTTCTCTCTTTCTCTCTCTCTCTCTCTCTCTCGAGCGAGCGAGCTCTTTCTCTTTCGACCTATCCCACCGATCCACGTAAGGGTATACAACGTCGATAGTGTAAATCGTGTTTACCCCCTCGGAGTGATTCCCGTATCAGCTACTCTCTCGCGGTCTCGCTACTCTCGTTCTCTCTCCGATTCCGCGTCCTTATCGCTCCCGGCCAATCTCGCCCTCGGAATCGTCCCCGCGTTCCACCGACTCTCGCGCCGTCTTTTCTTTATCTTTTCTTCCGCCCACTCGCTCGAGTTTTCCATTCGCGAGACGATTCGTCGCGGTGAGATTTTTTTTCACAGCGAAATTCGATTCTTTCTCATTTTGGACGAGATTGAAAAATTGAGGGGATTTTATTTAATCTCTCTCTCTCTCTCTCTCTCTCTCTCTCTCTTTCTCTTTCTCGTATAGTACCTCGTGAAATCTTCTCGATTTCTTCCCGCTCGACTGGAAAACTATCTTTCGTTGTAGCAATTTTCGTTCGACCTCGGCTGTTCGAGATTCAGCGCACACATACAGAAGGTACGGGAGAATCAGCGCCGCAGCGTGTATTCGATAATACGAGCCCGCTGATTGTCACTTAGGCACCCGACGACGGGAATTGATAGACGCGACTTCGTACGCGATTTTGTCACGCCAATTTATTCGAGTATTCGTTCACTCCGATTCCAACGGTAATAGAGGAAATCTTTCGGAAATTGTCGACGAAAATTTGTACCAGTTCGTTAAATACGATATTCATTATCTACTTTTTAAAATCAAATTCAATCGATTCGCTATTTTCAAAACTGCTCTTCCCAAACAACTTTTTCGTCTCGACGAAAGAGAAAGAGAGACGATAAATAATTCGCGGCTCGGTTTGGCGGTTTGAGGGAAAAAAACCGACTGGAAAAAAAAGTTCGCGTGCAGCAGCGTCGCTCTTGAGTGCCCATTTGGAGCGAGGGGGTGTAAGTTGCGAAAATTCGTTTTTCGACTGAGCGATTTTTGGTCGGACCATGTCGTCGAACGTTGTGTGTGTATACGTATATACGACGCACTTGGGCTTTTGCCGTCCTTTCCTCTCTTTCGTCGGCACTCGAGGGACGCAAAATGGAGGTGGCTGGCTGGCAGGCGCGCGCGAGCGGGCGACTGCTTAGGCAAGGCAAGAGGCCGAGTTAGGCGGATAATCGGGTTACGCGGTGACTGGATTACAACCCGCGCGCCACGCTTCCTATGCTCCATGATGCTACCAACCCCTCTCTGTCTCTCTCTAGCGCTTCCCACTTTCGCCCGGGTATAACTAGCTACGGTGGAACCTCGTCCCTCTGTCCATCCAATTACCGCTGGGTGTCCCGAAAATGTTCAATTACATCCCCCTCCCTCTCGCTCCTGTCTGCCTCTGGCGCTCCCTAGCTCTCCGTACCCTCCACCTCCATCAGCATCCCTCGAAACCGCGAAACTACCCCGAGTAGGAGCTTATTTCGCTCTAACGGTACTTCTCCCTCTCTCTCCCTCCCTTCTTGGTCTATATACCCTCTCGACTAACGCAATTCGTCTATCGCGTTCCCCGTAATTGATACACGATGGCGGTGCAATGACGGGGATGGTGCGAAACTAATCATCCCTTAAAAAAGGAGAATCGAATTTCTCGTTCGAAGATGACGAGGAATAATAAGTGGATCTGTGGAATCGATTGAATTTGCGATTCGGTGTAAGTCGATCGTTATTCTACTCCGAATGAAATTTGGGGTTTGAGCCCCAAAATAGTTACACTTACACAGTAAATTCAGTAAAAAAAAGAAATAGACAATTATCGTTAGGTTCTAGTACCAAATTCAACTATTGACTGATTTCTTTCAGAACTGAAAATAGTTTCAGCTATCAATTTTCGAGACTGTACAACTCGTTCTCTGTTCACTGGTTTTCGGTATTTTCGCGCGTCGTACGTCTCGCAACATGGACGTTGGAAAATTTACACATATATATACACACAAACGTCGGAGGCAGACCGAGAGACGCCTTGGCGCGAGCGCCGGCGGTTGTTTTAATAAAATAACCTTGTTACTGGTAGGGAGGGTGGACGGCGGAGAACAAGACGAACTTATATATATCTATATTTATATGGCAGCGGAAGAAGAGAGGAACGGGACGGGAGGAGAGCGAGATGGAGGAAGTAACGTGGCAAGGGTGCTGAAATGGCGAAGAAGGGGTCCAGGGGGTGAGAGGCAAGAGAAAGAGAGTGAGAGAGCGTACGATGCTTAAGGGGTAGAAAGAGAAACAGAGGCCGAGCCGGGTTTCGAGGAGCGAGGGAGGAGTGGGGGAACGCTAATACATAAAGTAGCTTAAAGTAGAAAATTGTGGAAGCGTCGTGATGCCTGGTGATTGCGTTACCTTCAGGGGCTTTGATTTAAAATGCAACGAGGGGCCAACGTTGAGGCGAATACGGGGGCGCTCGTGGGAGGTGGCGAAGGGTGCGCGGGGGGTGAGTAGAATTACGGAAGAAGAGAGAGAGAGAGAGAGAGAGAGAG
>NCVS01000259.1:83573-100948 GCA_003055095.1 Goniozus legneri
GGAGGGGGGAGGAGAGACGTTTCGCTCCATTTCTATTCTTCGTCGCTTCGTCAGAGCCGCGAATAGAATTTTCCACCGCTCTTCCATGTAGGCTCTCTCTATCGCTACGTGAGCGGGGAATATACGCGCGAGCGTGTGTGCGCATTATGTGGCCTGTGTGCGCCCAAGCCCGCATCGCCCGAGCCAGAAATTGAAGAAATTATTACAGAACCGTATTTCATTTACCGTCGCAACCTGCAACGATAAAACCGAATTAACGCGCGCGCGCTCCGACGCTTTTGAGCGAAACTTCAAACGTAATCCTTGCGGGACCGAGAAATCGACAAACCGGCAATTAGAATTAACTTGGAATTCTCGTCCGATCGGTCTAACGAGGTTGATACTTCAAAGATTAACGTTGAATCGATTTTTTTGGCATCTAGACAGATTTTAATCGTCTACCGAGAATCACGTGAAATAGTCCCTCGCTACATTCGTAACTAATAAAAATAGTAAATATCAATTTCTTCGAGAGAGATATCGAGGAGTGAAAATAACACCAGGCAACAAATCGCTCGATCGAGGCTAGTTACGGTTCTGCGAACACAAGAAGGGTGAATACTCGGAAAGGTAATCGCGTGTGCGCGTTAAAGCTTTGACAATGGGAGTAATCGGATTGCGCCTTGGCGTTATTCGTGCGCTCGAGAACACCAGTAAAAGAGAGAGAGAGAGAGAGAGAGAGAGAGAGAGAACTGGCCACTCTCGGTGCACGTTAGCAGGGGCGATGGAGCGGCTAATAACGATAACGATGCCAGAAACGATAATCGAGTTGGGGGTTTCCGCGGTTTCCACGGCTCCCAGGACGCTGATTGCCGGTTTGCGCGCCCTGCGAAATACTTACACCGTGTACGTGCATACGTGTACATGCCCCGGTCCATGTGTTCGAGCGTCCGTAGCGAGCCAATCGAGACCCGGTCCCGCCGGGCACCGACCAATCGGTCTCGCTCTCTCGATCGCTCCTATCGTTACTTTTTATCTAAACAATATTCCTGTACAATAAAATATTCTCCCGAGTACAAAATCGTGCAATCTCGCAGTAAAATCAGTTTTTTATCGAATTTTTTTGGGAAGAGTAAAATTGAGTAGAGTAGTTAGATTTTTTTTGAGAATACGAATCGAAGGTGACACGGCACTGGCTCAACTCGGCACAGACGTAGCCTGGACAGATGGATACCGTAACGAGTACACAATGCGATGCAAATTGGTCCGACTCGGGCTGCGCAGCGGCCGCCCGATCGTCCGGGTAGCCCACCCTTTCCCGTCTCACCCCCGCGGTGGTATTACGCCACTCGCGATGGTATTACTAACATCGCTATTCCATTACCATGTTACGCGCGAGCGACTCGTGCCCATTAAGTACTAGCGAGCGCCCTCCGGGGCCCCCACCCCTCCTTTCCACCACCGACCACCCCCGCTCGCCAACCCGGGGATACATAACTCGTTAACTACTCGGCGAATAACCATCGTCCTTCCTATCGAATCCACCTCGATGGAATTTCCCACCCCGAGGCTGTAATTTCTGTCTATCGTACTCGCCGACTTGGAATTCTTTTCTCTCCCCCCGCAAACTGATTGATCAAGATTTCGGCCCTTCGTATTTTCCGGCTCCGCCATCTGGACCGAGCGATATAAAATTCGAAGCGAGCGCTCTTATCGGGACGGCAATTCGGGGAATTCTATTTTATCCGGCGGGATTAAATTTGAATTCAATTAAACTAAACTAAAAAACTAAAAATACAACAATTTAACACAAACAGAAATAATACAAACAAAAAAAAAACAAAACAACATATAAAAAAAATGTTTTATCTTTACATGTAGCAAGTTTAGGCAGCTATTTTTCATTTAATCTACGTAGTGAATTCGACTTTAAATTTCTAAAATAATCCAATTGAAATTAGTGAAATTTAATTAAATAGAAGATTTTAAATTTTTTATTTTACTCGATCGTCGGTAACACAATTTCCTAGATCTACTATATCGATCGGCGGTTGACCAGCCCGCGGTTTGGCGGACCAGCCGCGGTGACGAGACGGCGCCACTATTCCTCAATGGCGTCATCTAACCGAACGAGACCGAACCAACTGGACAAACTTCACGTGGAGAAACGCAGTGCCCCTCCCACCTTTCAAAGTCAGTTCTCCATCTCGGTTGCGCGAAGAGGCCGTGGGGTTCGTGGGCTGGCCTCTCCTGCTTTTCTAACAACGTGCGGGGATCGAGGATCGAAGAGATTCCCTATACCTGAAAAACAAGAGGCGAGGAGTCGAGCGAGGCAAGGAAGAGAAAAGATCGACCGGTCGAATGAGGGCCGTGTTTGCGAATTAGATCGGCACGGGCAACGTCGCGTCCCGCGACGTAGCGAGAGAGCCGATTATCTTCGAACGCGTGTGTTTACGCGAGCAGTGAGAGCGCGCGTGTGTGCGTGCGCGTGCCGCGCGTATATGCGTGTAACTGACGAGGCTCGCGCGTCTATCTGTGCACCGTCCCCGTTGGCGCGAGAGAATCGTCACCGGAGGATCCGTGCGTGCGGATTCACCGAGCACGTGTCCGGGAGGCGTAAATCCTCCCCACTCCTCCTCCCCGCCGAGGGGATCCAGCTCCGGATCAGCTGACGACTCTCCGGAAAGATTCCGCGGTTTCGTCGAATCGAGCGAGCACCGGGAGAGGATCGTCGGTGTTTTTCGGAAACGTCGCCGAGGAGGCCGCCAGGGCGCGAGATTTTTTTTCCCTCCGAATCGTCGACGGGGGGGAGAGAGAGAGAGAGAGAGAGAGAGAGAGGCGAGGTGGGGCGAGAGAGCACGCGAGAGTCGCTAGAGTGGGAGTCCGGGGCGAGAAAGGGGAGGGGAGCGGTTACGAGGAGAGGTTGTGTGTACGTCGCGCGGTGGGTCTCAGAAGAGCGCGCGCGATTCTCGGACCGGCGATCGACTCGGACGCGCATCGATCGCGAAAAACGGAAAATCGTACGAGTGTGTGTTTCGTCTTCCGTCTCGCGAGTCAGCCGACGGAGCGACTTCCGGACAGAGGCGAGGGTGGAAGGATAATCGGGTCACCCTGACGAGGGGAGGTTTTCTCGCGACAAGGGGAGGGTAAAAGGGGGGTGAATGGACGAGCGTGCCTCGTGGCGTGTGCCGGCCAACGGGGACTCCTGCGTGTCTATGCGCGTGTGCTTCGACTCCCTGTGCTTCTCGTCGACGCAGCAGCGTCTCGCCGACGAGGAGGAGCTCGCCGCCGGCAGCGGCAACGTCGCCGGCAACACAGCCGTCGTCGGACCGACGACGGTGGCCGTCGTTGCCTCGGCGACGGCGGCTGCGGCCGTCGCGCCTCTCGTAACGTCCCACCAGTCGATCACGCCGCACCAGCACCATCAGCAGCTCGTCAATTTCAATCCGCAGGCGATGGCGACGATCAGGGAGCTCCAGGAGTCCCTGCGCCTCAAAGACGAGAGAATCGCCGAATTGGAGGAGGCGGTGTGCCGAAAGGACGCGGAAATTCAGGATCTCAGGAGCCACCTCGACAAGTTCCTCAGTGTTCTGCCGTTCAAGTCGCCGCTGACGCCGAGCAAGCCCCGGCCGAGGAAGCAGCGTGCCCAAGGTATCTCCGCCGAGCCACCTCTACAGGAGCTCGCACCTCTCAATGTCATCGACAAGAGCGACAGGTTAGAAATTTTATTTCGACTATTTTTCGTTTTGAGGTTAGAAATTTATTACTCAATTATTTACTCAACGTTGTAAAATTCTCCTGATATCAATCAATAATTAATTTAGGAAATAGTAAAGGAATGAATAGACAAATAGTCGATTATTAATTGGATAGAATAAATTATTGATATTAATTTGTACATTACGGAATTTCGAGAGGATAGAAAAGAACGATAGTGAGAGTAAGAAAGATATACGTTTATTTATCCTTGTGGTAATGAATGGAAAGACGATCATTTCGCAATTGATCTCAATTCTTTCCACTCTTGAAAATTAAGACAGAGTTAGGAGAGAGGAACGAAAAGAGGACGTCGTCATTTTTCATAAATTTTCTCAGCAGAGATCTCTCGTGGGACGAGAATTGATTTTTCATTTCCCTCGTCTTTCGTCACTGACCTTGAGGAATTTCGATAGCGACCTTCGAGTCATTCAATTCGAAATTTCCGTTCCTCTCCCTTTCTATACGCCTACGAAGATTTCGCAGTTTTTTTTCTCTCTCGGCTAATTTATTCGATTTCTCGCGAGGCGCGGACCGGCCGCTAGTCGATCGAAAAACTCGTACGTGAATCATCGGACCTCCTTGATCGAGTACGATTCTATTTTCGATTCGAAACGGGCCGGGAGATAGCGCGCCGTTTTAAGAACTCGCCAAACTCTCGGGAGAGTGTTTACTGTTTTGACGCCGGCATCGCGGAAGAGAGCCGTGCACGTTTTATCGCCGAGCGTATCGGAAGTCAGGTGCGTGCCAAGATTTTCCCGACACCCTCCCGATGTTTATTTTCCTTCCCGATTCAAAGAGCCCTGGCTTGCTTTGAACTAGACGAGCGGGACGAGAATCGCGTCAGGTGCGGTTCGATCCTTCGGAATTCTTGGAAAGTATCAGCTGTTTTTTTGCCTCGCAATGTCAGCGAGAATGTTTTTTTCGTTGGCTGTGAGAGTGCGATATCGCGATCCGAGCGCCAAGGACGTGTCATCCGACTCGCTCTCGGCTTCTCTCGCTTCTCCCGCGGGTCCCGTTCGCCCAGCCTCGATAAACGGCCTGCGATTTCGTACCGTTTCGATCGAAATCTTGTTTTTTGTTTACGGCCGTCGAGAGGAGCACGCCGAAATCGCGGCTTTTATCTATTTCCACTCGGAAATCCCGATCGCGAAACGAAACGAAGCGGAGCGAGAGAGTCCGCGTCCTTGACACCGCGATTCGCCCCATTTAGCGCACACACGGCAAAACCGAGTTTTATCCGAATTGCAGCGGACAGATTTACGATCCTTGAGAAATTTCTACATATCGCGCCGTCTCATTTTCGTTCTCTCCCTTTCGTTACGACACCGCGAGGTGGATCGAGCGTTCCCGTTTGAAAGTTTGATCGGTTTCTGTTCGAGTATATTTGGTTCCTCGGTTCGGGCACACGAATCTTTCTTAAAATGAGAATTCACGAAAATCGTGATTAAAAACTGAAGTACGAGTGCAACTACCGATTTTTTAGGTATTGAACAAAATTTTTCATTCAGGGTGGACTGGGATAAACCTGATCATTCTTATCAGTATGTACCGATACTGATAAAAATACTGATTATGCTCGAATAGAACGTCCAGCTGTATCCATAAATATGAAAATCGGTTTTCCTGACCCACTTTTGAAAATTGTAATCGAAACTTTAAATTCAACACAAGAGTACGAAGAACAATTCTTTGAAACCAATTTTTTGATTCGAGGTCCAATTCATGCCGAAGAGAATGAACGGGATAGCTGAGAATTTCCGTACGTGAGGCGCGAGGAATTTTCTCGGCGACAAAAGTGAAAATTGCCGATAATGATTAGCGCGAGAAGCTCGGCTTGGCGTTTCGATAGGCGTTCGGTAAAACTCGACGTGGACTCGTCGTGTCGTAAAAACCGAAATAAAACGAGAGCTCGTGCGGGACTTTGTACAAAAAACATAACTCGTTGCAATATATATATATATAAGTATGAGCTTAGAAAATGAGAGAGAGAGAGAAAAATGGCAAATCGAGCTCACGCGGAAAGTCCGTCCCGCCGACGTGCGTTCTAAATTTAGAAGCTCGGTGCCTAGCGAGCTCGGCTGCTTTCGTGGAAAATGCCGTGTATGCTCGCGCTAGCGCGATCTTTTGTTACGCGTAATACACATTCGCGCATACGAACGTCGCCCGACTACGCGCTGACGCGCTCGGGTCGCGTTTTTACATAACGCGTGAATTTTTTCGACCGCGCGGCTTTTGCATACCTATCGGCCCGCACGATCGATATTTCGACTCGTTTTTCGGTGACGCGCGTCGAAAAATCGTCGAGGAAAAAATTCAGCCTTCCCGTGAAGGCTCGCGCCTATGAAAAAAAAAAAAATATAAAGAACGAGAGAATATTGCGCGAGGCGTCATTGAGCGGTCGCGAGCAAAGAGAAATGGAAAATAGCGAGGGAGCTTTACAACCTATTCGCGATCGTACGCGAGGCTAGCCAGTTTGTGCCTTTAGCGGTAATCGCAATGAAGAGGGCGAGAGATACGCGCACGTCCGCGATCACTCTCGCGCCGTCCGTGGACCACTTGCTGGTAGAAAAACTGAAATTCGAGATGAATATATTCTTTTAAAACGAGAAGTAATTTTAACACGCCGGAAAGATTATTCGAAGACTACTCATCTAACGAACTAGTTCGCTCAGAAGAGACTTTTGTACCAAAGAAAATAAGCTTTGGCTCGATGTGGTAGGTCGTTTATTTACTTTACCATCATGCCTGCCAATTTAGAAAACCCGTGGAAATGAAAAATGTGGAAGAGCATCTACAGGGTTCGGAGAAGAAAATATCGTTTCGATACGAAAATTTTCAACAGTGCACAGTGTTGCGACCGAGAATACGAAATTTTACGATAGCCCGGAGCGATAAATCTCAACAACGAGTACGTCGAACCTTCGATGGCTCCGAAATTGCACAATCCTCGGTGTATTCGGAGCGAGGTCTGCTCGATCGACCTTGCAATCGGTTATCCGTAGAATCGATCGATTTATTCTTTATCTATCGCCAAGAGATAACGCCGGGAAAACCGGAGTCGCCTCTTCTATTATTTTTTGTACGCTATCCTTGATTCGATAATAATGATTTTTTTCCTCGATGCACAACCAGAGAGCCGAAAAGGGAAAACGATTTTCATTTCGATCGCGTAGAGTTATTATTAGCCTCTTTTCTCTCGCATGCGACTAAATTATGGGCGAGAGGAGACATCGCGTACGCGACGTCAATTTCGATTTATCGGACGCTCGTCATTGGGTAGTCGATCGGGAACCCAGGTCAGGATCGGTACTCGCTAATTTTAGAAACGCTCGTCGCCTCGGTGAGCCCTCCTTTTCGACGCTCTTTTTTTTCTCGTTTGCTTACGCGTGAAACGACTCCGAATTGGCTTTTCTCGCGAAATACGAGGCCGAGAAATTTTCGAGGCGACAAAAAAAAAAGAGAAGAGGAGACACGAGGATAATCGGCAAACGCGAAAACGCGCGAAACGACGCGGGTGGAATGCCCAAGAGCGTTAACCACTGACGAAATAGACCGTCCGAATTAACATATACTGGCAAAGTTCGATAGCGCGCGTGACCTCGTTCGTCGCGCGTGTCAAACACACGCGGGCCTTTTAATTCTACGACCATGTTGGGAAGGACCCCGATAAGAAAATATTTCCATGCCCCTTTTTTGTTCGCTCGCCATTCCGGTTTCGTATCGTCTTTTCACGGCTCGAAAAATTTTTGTCGAGTTTATACTTTGTATTCTTTTATCGCTAAACTCAATCAACATCGCGATTTCAAAATTCAGATTCATCCCAGTACATCCTGCGTCGGAAATTTTGCTCAGTCCCTAAAAAATCGGCATTGTGTACTCGCAACTGCGGGCGTTATTTTTAAAAACACGGCTAATTCTCGTATTCGTCCAAACTCTAGTACAATATCAAGAAGTCGTACAAAAAGCCGATCAAATTTTTCGAAAAGAAAATCGCTAATTCGGGAGGACGAAGATAGCGTCGCGCTGGGATACCCGTGAACGGCATACTTAATCGCGGCCTCGATTAAATACCCTCGAGTATGATAAAAAAAAGGCAAAGATGGAAACAATGAGCGGAATGGAAGGGAAAAAAAAAGAGTACGACGAACCAATTCGGCGAGACACCGCGGCAATTTGCGTCTCGCGTGAGTAATAGCGTCTTGAAAATTTCACGCGTGCGTCATTACTAGCCGTCTCGTGGGGCCCCCACAAAGAGTATTCGCGTTTATGACCCATCGCGAGTGCGATAGTCTCGATCCGTGACAATCGCGTTACGTCGCGCTCGGATTGTGCTTCCGGTATACGATACATGTTCTACGAGCTGATATATATATGTATATAATACTACGGAGGCGGAGAGAGAGAGAGAGAGGGAGAGAGAGAGAGAGAGAGAGAGAGAGAGAGAGAGAGACTGCATCCGGTCGCGTAAATCCTTATGACAAATTGAATTCATGAAACAAAACAACTCGTGAACCGAGTTCAAAACCCGAAGCCGCGAAATTGAAAATTAAACGCTTCCGCTTGATCGGAGTCGTGCACCGAGAGGAATTCGACGGGGTCCAAGTATGTGGAATAGCGAATCATAGAACAGAATTAATGTTCTAGTTCAAACCGAGAGATTTCTCATTTCTGTACTACTATTTCTACTATCGTTATTCTTTTTTAAATTCTAGAAAAAGTAAGACACTGTGTAAGTAACAATTACTATTAACTGCGCGTTAACAGTAAAACGCAACGCGAAAAACAGTTATCTTTATCTTTGAAATTTTACTATCGCACAAACTGAACCTTCTTCGACCAATAAATCAGCCTGTTAATTTGTTACAGGCCTAATTTATAGGCTAATTTGTATAAGTGCGGCGTGGGCGATTCTTCCCTCAATTCTTTCCCTCTTTCTGGCTCTTTTTTTTCCATCTCTTTTCTCTAACCTCGGCGCGCGAAAAATTCGCGGTAACGATAACGATGCAAAATACCGGGGGGCCGTGCGTAATCGCGCGTTCTATAAATACGTGAGGGAAGAGGAGGACCGGGACGAGCTCCGGCTGTCCGAAGGGGAGGGTGTATCAACCTGAAACGTGTTCGAGGCGCGCGAAAATAAAAGGAATCGAGAGTGTAAGGAACCCGCGGGCAGGTGAGATACGCGAAGGGGAGCGACGATGCCGCGCACCTGCGAATTTCATTGACGTATGAGAAAATTTTCCGCTGAAATCTTGAAGAGGAGAGAAAAAAAAATAACGAAATAACGTCGCGAGAGCCAACGTTTTACAAGTTTTACGAGCCGAACGGCAATCTCAACGCGAGCTTATCTCACCTCTCCTAGCACTTTTTTTTTCTTCTTTTTAGTATCCGAGCGGCGCGTGTGCCGCGACGCGGCGTCGTCGCCGTCAACGATTTGCGCCGCACGGGCGCCAACCACGGCCCCTCGAGTTCGCGGACCCCTTGCACTCGTAACTCGCGATATCTTCCAGTCGTATATTTCCGGCTCGTTTTCAATCGTAAAACACGAGGCTTTATCTCGTACGAGCTCGTTCGCCCGAAACATTTTCGAAACCGACGAATTTGAATTTATTTTTAATTTCGAAGATCGATATCGAGCTCCGGTGACGAAAAAATCGTCACGGTGTCGGAGTGTTACGAAAACTAGCGATCCGCGTTGACGAACGTATCGAATTTCCGCGTTTTGTACGATCGGGGGGAACGAATCGAGTCGTTAGACTGGTTCGATAACGAAAATAAGAGAAGCTCGGTTAGACGGCTGGTAATCGGCGCCCTGGCACGAGAAAGTGCGTTCGAGTTTGCACCGAACTCGTGTCGGGACTGCGCCGACTATCATCGGCGGGACGGGAGAGCGAGAGAGAGGAAGGTGGCGTCTCGAATCGAAACCAGCTGCTAGCACGCGCCTCGTCGTTACACGCGAGAGAAAAAGAGAGAGAGACAGAAATACACGCGCGCGCAAACGTCGGCCGCACCTCGAGCGTTTGGCGCCGGCACCGCGAGTGTTTATACGTCCCTGAAAATCAATTAAAATCGTCCCGGCAATGTCCAACTCGATTCGGTGAATCACGGCGAAAAAAAAAGACAACTAGAGCTCCCAGCGCGACTGATAAAATTAACCGAGAAAGAGTCGAGCTGATATCGCGATCGAGAGGAGAACAGGCGGATCGAGTGTCGGGGCTTCCGTGAATCTCGCGATTAAACCGTCCGGATTGCACTTAACGAAGCACCGGACTCGTTCCCCACCCACGGGGAAGCACCGAGAGCGAGTAGGAAGCGAGCGCAAGTCCAAGACGAGAAATTCGAGCGACTATCGGCCGCGGATCGTCTCGAGTTTCTTTCCATATGGGAATCTTCCCGGGGCCGAGCCAACTGGCGCATCGTCTAAGAACGCGCGATTGATAATTACGGTCGAAGGGGTATTATTCAATTTCCGATACGCTCTCGGGGACCCTAAGTGTGCGCGCGCGTACCATCTTTCTCGTACATTTTACTTTATAAGCACGCGCGACGAAGACAGAGAGAGAGAGAGAGAGAGAGAGAGAGAGAGAGAGAGGGAGAATTCTAGCCGATGCACTCGACTCGGAGTGTTGAAACCAGTCGAGTGACGTCACGTATAATTAGCTCTTTGATTCCCTCCCTGACTCCCCTCTCCGTCCATCGACTTCGTCTCGACGACGAGACCACCTCTCTCTCCCTCTCTCTCTCTATCTCCATACTCGCGCTCGTCTGTCACTTTGCTTTAATACCCAATCGCGGTCAAGTCGTTTCACGAGGCAAAACTCTCTCGCCGATCGTTCGCCATTATAAAAAAAGAAGTACGAAAAATAAAAGAGGAGGACCACATCCGAGCGGTATTCCTTGCGTGTTGTTCATTTTGGAGCAACCATCCCTCTCTCTCTCTCTCTCTCTCTCTCTCTGCTGTTCAATTTGAATTTCTCGTTTTATTTGTTATTCTCCGTTTTCTTGTTTTCTTCATCGCGAACTCCGCGTGACCGTCCTCCTCGTTCGCCATTCCACGAGTATCCCTCTCTCTCTCTCTCTTTTACTCTCTCTCTCGCTCGCTCCCCCTCCACCGGGGCACCTCCCCTCTCGCGCCTCTTATCTCTCTCGCCGCGACTAAAAATAGATCCCGTCACGGCCACCGGCGACATTTTAAAAAAGTTAAAGCCATACGGCCGCGGCCGAGCGAGCGACAGAGAAAGAGAGAGAGAGAGAGAGAGAGAGAGAGAGAACTGTAAAAGTGGCCCGTGTGCGCTTTTAGCGGAGAATCGTGCGAGGGGAGGGACGGGAGGAGGTGGGGAATCATCTCTCGTGGGGTGGGAGTAAAAGTGACACGATCACGAAGTTGCGGAACGATCGGGAGAGAGTGTAGGTCTCGACTCGAGCGATGGCGCCGTTGCTCGGTATCGAACTCGTCCCGCCACCTAACGTCGTCCACAGAAAACAACCACCTGTTGATCGCTCTGACGTTTCTCGATCGATACCAAAATCGAAACTCTCCGCTCTTTTTCAACCTCAGCGATGAACATTTTTTTAAATTGAAATTTACTTTTTTGAGATTGGGGGTAATGAAAGAATCGGGTTCATCGGCTGATTGAAGTCACCCCACGCGGCTATGGCAATCGTCGCGGAATGCGTCGAGCCCACTCTTGTCTCTCGTCTCTCTCTCTCTCTCTCTCTCTCTCCAACGTACTTTTTCGTCGTTTTCTCACTCTCACCACGGTCAGTGGAAACGTCGCGTGACGTCAATCGAATCGTATTACGTTATCTATGGCCCAATATTCGCGATATCTCGAGCCCCTCTCTGCTTTCGATTTTCCATACCCGGCTGTATGACGTCAAACGATTGTTACGCGCCCGAAGTCTGTCAAATGAAAAAAATGAGGGTGAGAGAAAATACAATTCACTCGCGAGATCGCTATCGCGATTGTTACACTTGAATCGTTGCGCTAGTTGAAAATAAACTCGCGGGTATACTAGACTGCTTGTCTATCACGCGTTATGTAAGGAGCAAAAAAAAAACATCAATCGCGAATTTCGCAATTTTAGCGGGCTATCTTCGGACTTTTTTTTCTTTTCAGCGGACTTCGAGGAACTCGGCGAAAGCGAGATTTTAATTGCGCGATCGATCGTCCTTCGGAGCTTGCGCAAGGATTCGAGTCCTTTTTTTCAGCTTTCTCGAGAACGCGAAATTCTTACTTATTGTCTCGCGCGTATGTGGAACGCTAGACGTCGAGGCCCCGCGGTCCTCTTTCACCGATTGCTCAACTCGACTCTATCGATTGCGAACGGGGCTCCATTATTTCTCTCCCATTCCTCATTTTTCAATCATCCGACTAGCCGGCTGGGTTGCGCAACCTCTGCCCACGAGAAAAAAATGACACGTACGACAAATTATCAATCTCGATCGAGTACCTCGCGGAGGAAAAATATTCCCCTACTATTTCCTCGTTCGAGCGAATCGATAATCGCAAGGTGGTTTTTGCGCTCCGGCTTTACGCGCAGCGCGAGGAAGGACTCGGTCGTGTTCGCGGATGTCTCGCGATTAAAGTCTTTAAAAATAGACCGCTGGCGGCTGTTAAGAACGTCACTCTCGTACCAGCCCTCTCTCCTTCTTTCTCTCGCTCGCTCGTCGGGAAGGGAAACCGAAACCGAAATTGCGCGCACCGCAACGAGCGCGCCAAATATAAACCCTCCGTTTCCTTTAATTAACTCGAAATTTTTCGCGATTCTTCTGTCCTCGCGAAAGAATTTTTCATGGACAGACCGCGGAATGATTTAAGACCCTCTTGAGTAACACCGCGGGATTCGCCGTGATAAATCAATCGGCAATGCTGGAAGTCGTTTCCGGGACACCTTGAGGTTCGTCTTTACTCGCCAAGAAAAATTTTATTGTGAAAATTAATTGCGTCGAACAGAAAAATATTAGAAAAACTAAATAGTATAAAATTTTTCATTACAATGATATAGTAAATGTCGATGTAACCGAAGTTTCCATCGTTGGAGTCCAACGAAATTTCGAAAAATTTGAAAAATTTGGTTTTTCAAAAATGACCAAGTTGAACAAAAATGGCCAAATGGTCAAAAATTATTTCATAAATGTGTTTTTACGTTGTTAAAGTGTATTTTAAAAAGATATGTGAACTTGTTTTGCGAAAAAAAAATTTTTCGAAATATCGTTGGACTCCAACGATGGAAACTTCAGATACATAAATGTCGCTACACGTGATAATAGTAAAAACAACATTGTTAGTTGAAACAATTAAAAATAGCGAACCAGCCCATCCATTCCCCGAGTATGACGCACGTGTCCAGTTTTTCCAATCTCTTTGACAAAAACCGCCTAACGAGTACTCGTTTTAAAATTCTCGCCAAAGGAGATCAAAGCCAATCGATGCGCATAAATCTTGCTCTCCGTTAAAGAGGCCGCTCGCTCTCGAGCGAACAATATTCTCGCAAATATTCCAGGATCGTATTCGGGACGTCCTACGAGTTATAATTACGGTGACGAAAATTGAACGGTGTCCAACGCTCGGCCGAATTCGGTCTTCGTGAGTCACGAGTGTCCATCGAGTGTCACGGTTACCGCGAGGAGAGCAAACGAGAGAGAGAGAGAGAGAGAGAGAGAGAGCTTCGCGCGCGCGCACGGGTCCAAGTTTTGTTCCCGCGAGTATCCCTACCTCGAGACTCGGCGCAGTTTGTTCGCGACATCGCGATCCTTCGAGAGATCAGTTCGATAGCGACTCTTGCAACGAAAGCACTCGATTGTCCAAGTTCGGCATCGAAAAAAAACCGGTAGACTGTCGGTATCGGCCGGGCCGAAATATCGGCTGTTTGTCGAGGCGATTTCGTCGAACATGCGGCTATTAAAAGACGTAATCTCGAGAGGCCGGTGATAATAAGCGATCCGAAGCTAATGATAGGCCCGTAGCGGGATATCGATGAGTCGACGGGCACACGTGTTTTCTTAGTTACGGTGTACGTACCGCGACGAGGGCGCGGAAAATGCGGAATTAGATCTGAAAAATCGTGCGAGAACAAGTCGTGAGATGGATTCGATCCGGGACTTGAAGAGACTGCTCTACGAGAGGACGGAGCAGCTGAGGAGGAGGGACGAGGCCGTGGATATCCTCGAGAGGGCCCTCGACGAGAGGGACGCGACTATTCGGTACCTGCAAAACGAGATCGACAAATTTCGCCAGATCGTCGATCGACTCGGCCTCGCGGCCGGTCAGCTGGCCAACTCGAGGAGGTCCAAGCGACAAGCGATCTCCGCCGAGCCGCTGCGAGTCGACTCGCGCCCGGTCGTCAAGTTCACCAAGCCCCAGAGGTTCGAGTGATTATAAATACGTACCGCGAAAATATCCACGCTCGGAGGGTTAGATTAGATTGTACTCGGCCAGGATAATTTCTCGAGTGGAGATTTATTCGTTGGAAGCTCAAACAAATTTTTTCTGTGCTAATCTTTGTTCGAACCTGTTTTGATTTTTCAACAAGGAAATGAATTTTTGTATCAAACAAGGTTTACGTAGAACAATGCATGAAATTGAACGGTTGGAACGATATTTGTTTTTCAACAAATTTTACTTTGTGGTCCAAACTTTTTTTCCGTGTAAGGAAGAGCGAATTGAAAAGTTGCACAACCGAGATTAGATTAGCTCGACGTGGTATTGTATTGACCCAGTAATACGAGAACTCGGACGCGTGTCGTATTTTTTTTTATTTCTGTTCGTTTTACCAGTCACGTCATTTTTTTTTCATTCTCGACGATTGAGATTTTAATGAGGAATTGGTAAGTGGGTTGATTATTATTGCCGAGACTGACAGCGGGACGGTCGACCCAGCTGCTGACCCAGTAAGTGGAGGAGGAAAGTGGTAACGATTCCCATGTTATTAGCCAGCTCGGCTATTAATATTGAAATTCGAGCGTCCAATAAAACCGCTAAATTCGACGGAAGTTTTGCTCGAGATACCGATCTCAGTTTCGATACTTTTCCACTTGTTTATACTCCTCGTTTCTCGACGCACGACTCGCTTTATCGCCGGTGAACGATAAAAATCGCGAGATTCGTAGTCGAGCAAAGAACGATCTTTAATCGCGGGCAGTCGAAATCGAGGGATCTCGTTTCATAATCTGTTTGCCGCTCTTCGATCCGATTTTTCTCTCCTGCGTTATCGCGTTATCGCTCGGGAGAGACTCGCCGGGCTCAAATAGACCGTCGAGAGGACGAGGCGGGAGTATCCGCGCGTTTGCGCTTCCTCGTTGCTTGTATGAGAAAATTGAGCCGGTGTGGGTGGAGCAAGAAGGATAATTGCCATCTCGATCGAGTTCTAGCTTGGAAAAAAATTATTTTCCAAGTAAAATATTTGTGAGATTCGAGTTAAATTTTATCTAGTATTTTTAGAAACAGATCAGATTTAACTGCGGAAAAATATCGATTTTTAGATTTTTTTCAGAAATAAATCGGTATCGAGTTATTTTATCGACTCGATCTCGACGCTTCGCGGCCGTGGATGGGATTTTAATTGCGCAATCGACGTCCGATTCCTCGACGCTTTTAATAGACAAACCGGCTGTGAAAAGTTAATGCGCTCGATGACTGTGTCTATGTATTTTGACGTACAACCGTGAGCGCTGGATCGCGAGCTGTGAAAATAATTCGCACTTCCAAGGAAAACAATCGATTCGCCGGAGGAGAGATTTATCGACTCCACGATTGGACGCGTCCTCTGTAACTAATCTCGTAATTAGTCTCGTCGAGTCGTCTGTACGCGTATTTTTTTCTGTCTATCGAGGATATTCTCGCGTTCGCCATCGACTCTGAAAAGACGAGCGACCGGTTCGGTTAAAAAGCCGCGTCGCGAAACGACCAATTAAGAACAATGACTGCGAGCCGCTGGAGCTGCCCGGAGCTCGACTTCTTTTAACGAGATCGTAACTCGTGTGGCGAGCGAGCGAGACGAAAAATATCGAGACCGATCCGCGAAATCAAAAACAACCTATAAATCCCATTCACACGCAAATTCCTACTCGCGAAATTTATTCGTCTGTGGGAGAGAAAAAAAAATAACGAAACGCTGATTTTTCCAGGTCTCGTGAGTTGATCAAGGCCGCCATTCTGGACAATGACTTCATGAAGAATCTGGAGCTCACGCAGATCAGGGAGATCGTGGATTGCATGTACCCGGTGACCTTCCCTGCTGGATCGATCATAATTCGCGAGGGAGATGTCGGCTCGACGGTTTTCGTTATGGAAGGTAAGGATTTCGATCGAACGATTTCGCAAAACAATTTGGTCGGCGCACTGAAAAAAAAAAAATGGTTCTGATGATCTGCGATAAATTGGTTGAAACAATTTCTTGAGATTTCCATATTTTTCTCGGTAGAATTTCGATCTGGTCCCAAACCGTTCTTAGTTCTGCTTCGACGATATTTATTCGTCGAGCGAGCCCTATCAATTTAGGCAATCGCGATTTACACATCGGGAGTCCCGAAAGGTCAGCCGCGTTTATCGCGAGTGACCCCCTCTAAATAAATTTTATTTCGCCACGACGATTTACCGGTGTGCGCCGGGTAATTTACCTCGGCTCTTCCATCGGAAAATCGCTGCCATTGTTTCCCGATGAGGAGGGGAAACGTGAATCGCGTACTCGAGTACGAACTCGGAAATAACAGAACGGCTCGATTTTTATCGGAAGGTTTTTTTTCCCGCCGGGAGTTACGATCTCGTCGAAATAAACGTTAAAACGACGCGCGAGCGCAATTAACGTTGACAAATATATCGCTCGTGAATCGTATTTTCGTTATCTGCTCGCGCGATTATTTATATTGTAACACGCGTCGATCGTAACGACAGTCGCGCTCTTTCCGCCACACCGATCCCGAGCAAACAGTCCCGAAATCGCGCGCTGAATAGGCGTTAAAAAATGTTTACGCGAAAATCGTGTTCGATAACGGCCGTTAACCGCGAGCTATGAAAACATAGCGCGTACACACTAGACTCTTGTGCCCAACTTGCTCTCGTTGGAGGGAAAAGCCTGGCAAAAAAATTCTGCAACAAGGTTCGCTATAATAAGACCCGATTGCCCTCACTCGCCTTCGATGCATTACCCCGATGACGTCAGAAGGCGACGCGTCTCATTTTACAATCGGGCCTATCGAGAGTCCGTCGATCGGCGAGAGAGACGGGCGTTCCGAAAGACGAGGATAAAAATCTTGAAAAAGGAAACGGATATCGATCCGCCCAGACGGCGAAAAAACTAGATAAAAATCGGCGATTTGAGCAATTTTTTTCGATATTTCGGTGGGAGCGGCTGAGCAGACAGGCAGGATACGATTGAGAACCGCTGTCCTTTCTCTCACGAGCCGTCGAGCGCGCGCAAGCCGCGCTGGTGGGGGCGGCGCTCGCGAGGGGAGCCGTTGGTTGAAGCGAGACGAGCCGCGAGTTTCAGCGGGAGCGAGCGAGAGAGCGAGCAGGCCGTTTCTCGTGTGCACGTTCCAGCACGGCGTGCTTTTCACCAGTCGCGAGCGCTGTCAGTGGAGCGTCAGTCTCGCGAGGAACGGTCCTTGCGACTCTCCGCTTCTTCGTCTTCCGAGAAAA
>NCVS01000259.1:100996-144535 GCA_003055095.1 Goniozus legneri
TAAACGAAGTAGTGCAAAAAGTGCGAGACCCACGTGCTCGGGGGGTCGTTGACAGCCGGAAACTGCCGAGCGAATCTTCGCCACGCCGGAAGTGCTCGGCCAAGTTCGGATAGTTTTTTCTGAGTCAGGGGTGTAGAATAGTTGGAGCGTGACTGCTGATGTTGGCAAATCGTTATCGGGAAGATAAAGAAGTTTGTCGACGGGTCTTCGAAACACTCGCGTGGTTCTTGAAGGATCGACTCGTCCGGAAGAGGCTCGAGCGCGTTGGCCATGAAAATCGCTGGATTATTCGTCATCCCAGCGCGGAATCCCACTTTCGCTCGTCCGGCCTCGCGAAGGTCAGGCAAAAATCAGCCTCAGGCCCGGGAGAGCTCTCGAGGCCGGCAGTGAGGCTTTTCCACTCGAGAATTTTAAGGAAGGTCGCGGCGAGATGGGCCGCAGCCTCCCCGGGATCCTCTGAACGAGCCAATTAGCCTCTCAACGGTACCAAAGCTACTCGTGATCGCTTGGCTGTGAGATAATCGAGTGCAGTGTCGGGACGATTTATATTCAGGAATATCGATCCGGGAATGGAATGTCATTGTTCGCGAGAAAAATTGACTCGACGAGAGTACCGAGAACAAAGAGAACGATCGGTCTGTGAAGGTGGGACTTGAGCGAACATGAAGGTGAGAAGTTACCCGGGACGGGCCGTCCTCGAGGACCCGGAGCTCCTGCTGGACCCGGACGCGACTCGGGGGAGGGCCATGGAGCTGCTCTACGAGGCCAGTTGGCGAGAGTGCGGCGTCAACTGGAGCGGTAACGGCTCCTCGAGGTCTCCGGAGCGTTATTACGATTACGGACGTCAGTTGGGCAGCCGGAGGAGGTCTTCGTACAGCGACGCGGCCAATCGATTCGACGACTCGCTGGACGAGCAGGAGCACGGCGGCAGGTCGAGGGGATCCTCGAGCACCACGTCCACCGCCTCCAGCGAGTCCTCGGAGAACGGCCAGACCTCCGACGGTCAGCGTCACGGATTCCTCATACCCAGACCGAGACTGATCGTGCCCGTTCACACCTACGCGAGACGGAGACGCACCGGAGCACCGCCCCCGAGCAGGAGAAGAAACAATCGCGAAGGTACTTGGCGTGCAGCAGCCGGCAGATAACGCGAAATTATCTCGGCTACTATTTGCACGATGCTCATTTGAATTTGATTACTCGATGAGCTCGTAAACGCGGCTGTAAAAGTTACCGAAACAGCCATAGCGCTGGAAAATTTTCAGTTATATTTCCCCGTAAGGCGAGCATTGTTGAGGATTCCGTCACGTTTTAGCTGTCACGAAATTCCGTACGGTCGCTCGAGTTTAACGGAACTCGGTCTTCTGTGCATGTATACGTTACCCGATCCCGCAATTAGCGGCTCGTTAGCCACGGAACGATCGTCTCTACCGAACGATCCGTGAATCTCGCGAATCGCGTGCCGCATGGGGCTCTTCTCTACGCGCCTTTTTTGCGCCGATATCTCTCTCTCGCGGTTTCGCGTTTTGGAGAAAGTCGCGGATGTATCCGCAGCCTTCTGTTTCGAGTAAAAGTGCAAGAAATGGATTCCCCGAATCGATCGAGATAATCGTTTTAGAAAACCGGCCTCGTCTCGCTCGCTCGCGATGCAATTGCCCGGAGCGCTTAATCGAGTCATCGGATGCGTCGAGAGCGAGAAAAACGGCGCGATATAAGATAGCTCGGCCCACGCTTCTACTTACACCGTCACCGTCTCGAAATAAAATCGCGCGCGCGGGGAAACCATCTGCCTCCGAAAAGTCCTTCGAGAAAGGAAATTCTACGCTCGCTTGGTCCTTTCACGGGCCCGTGGGCGAATCCCGGATGAGCACACGGACAATCGCGCACGCACACCGCTCCATTTCTAACAGCTGTCGCGCCCGTACACGAAATTCCCTGAAACCTGAGTCACGACCGCGGCTCGATCCCGGCGTCGCTCGATTCCTTCATTTCTTTTTTCCTCGTAAAAGCGCGATTAGAACGAGTTGGAAATTCGAGTTGAAAAATTTTAGTTTGAAGATTAAAATAATTTTAACGCAGTTTATATATAATTTTTCGTAAAGCCGTTTGGTTGGCCGAATTGGTTGTATTCAAATTTCTCTTCTCGCGAACGTTTACGAATTTCATTAGCTTTCACCTGATGAACGACAGGGGACGAAAATGGTATGATGAAAATTTTGTCCGGAAATTGGATCACGGCGGAGGATAATGGGAATGCAAGGATCGGAATGGTAGGCGCGATTATACGAGATTTCGTGTTTCTCTCCACGGTGTCTTGAGCCGGTGCGAAATTGGCCAGCTAGTCAGCTCGGCGTTGCGTTACACGTGTAGCAACGCAACGATGCCCGAGAAGAAAAATAATGGTGAACCCGACACGCGCGAGCGACCAGACAAAAGATCTCGGAGGTGTTTTCTAGTACTAGCAGTTCGAAAGGGAATAGCGCAAGGTAAAGGCTGCCCGGTCAGCGGTGTGTGTATAATACTAGCCCCCCACTGTTGAAAAATTGAATTTTTTAAATTTATATTGAACTGAACTCGTACTATATTGTACAACATCCACAAAATAGTTAAAAAATTAAAAAAATATATATTTATATTTAAATCACCTGACCTGGGGTTTTCGAATTGTTGTCGTTTTCTAGAACTCATTAAAAAGCAACTGATCAAAGGATATAAGATTTCGAAAAACTTTCTCGCGAGTATCCGCAGGACCCGGATACTGTGAGTATAATCCTTCTCGATAACGAACATTTTTTGAAATTCTTCGAGGTACTACATATAGCACCCGGGTCTCGCGGGTACTTGTGAGAAAGTTTTCTAAAATCTTATACTTTTTAATTAGGAGCATTTTATTGAGCTTTAGACATCGACAACAAGCCAGATAATTTGAATACAAATATATATTTATTTTTTAATTTAAAAAAAATTTTTTTGGAGGAGTTTTATTTATAGTACTAATAGAGTAAAATTCAATTCAATTTTAAAAGTTCCGTTTTTCAAAGGTGAGGGACTAACATTATACGCTTGTCAGAGGTACCGAACAGTGACGGCATTCACCTTAGGACACCAAACTGGTACTGATCTACACCACACCGGGTATCCTTAGTATCCCGTCGAGCGGCTCGCCTTCTCTTTCTTCGCACCTCGAGATGCGCATCTGGGCTTAATTGGTGAAAATTGATCAATCCGTTCCATTTAGAAGCAATAATCAAGCGTTCTGTTCTCGACAAAAACTTATCGATGCCGTGAATCAACGCTAGCTCGACCACTATCCCACGTTTGTCCGCGTATTATTAATGACCCGCGATCCGATTTACCGTAAGAAAAATAGAATGGAAAATCGAGGAAAGCCAGTTTCAACGCTATTTTTTAATTCATTGTATAAATTACATTTATACGATTTTTCATTCCAACTTTTCTCTCCGATAAATTCTCTACAATTATTTATTTTTTCGTACGATAGTTATTAAATTTAGCGATACCGCTTTTTCGTCGATTAAAAAGACACCTCTTAGTCAAATTAGTTTCACAAAAAATCACGGTGGAAGCAGTTTCAATTATCTCACAGCGAACCGGTATTATGAGATCCGGATCATCGGGGCTCCATTCCGGTTGCGAAACGAGAACAGCCGAGAAAATTTTTCGTGACCGTTTTCCTCGCTGTCTCTCTCTCTTTCTGTCGGGTTCTCGTAAGACTTGATAAGAAATGGGGAGAGGAGGGGAGAGAACGGAGTACGGTTACGCGATCGAACGAGAGAACCGCGAGGCGCGAAACTCTTTGTCGCTGGTAGGCCATCCGAGCGATTTAACATTGGCTAGGCTCGTACCTCACCGCGCTGGTTGCAACGACACCGATCGACGGACCGGTACCACACCGGATGCGCCGTAAGCGTCTTTTTCTCTTCCCCGTAGCGCAACTCGGCCGCGTGCTGCTTCTCCGTTTCATCCTGCTGGAGTTGCTACTCGCTAAACTTGAAAATTTATTCATTTTTCGTTCGTTCGGAAATTGAAATTCTTTGCTGTTTCTCGCTGTACGAACGATTGGGATGAGTGAGAGATTTTTGTACGTAAAATTTTTTCACAAAACGGAATTTCGAGTTGGCCACTCGACGAACCGTCACGGTCCCGTTCACGAATCGTCCAACTCGGTAGCCCAACGCGAAGGACTCGGCCATGCAAGACCCCCGTCAATCATTCCCCCTTTCCCCCTCTCCGTTCGCTCGATTTCAATACCGCGAGTTTATCGTATTCCTCCGTGGAGCGCTTTATGCATTATTAACTCGCGGCTCGCTTTGTCTCGTCTAAAAATAAAAAAAATCCTCGAGATCGGTCTTATTGCCGATTCCGGAGCGAAAATGGGGCGTAAAAATGCAGCGGGATCCCATTACAATGATAAATTACTCGCTATTTTCGAGGTGCAACTCCGTCGAAGCTGGCGTATTTCGAGAACAAAGCGGAATAACGGAACCGACGCTGAAGTCTCGCAGCGATATTTCGCGAAAAAAAGAATTTATTCTCGTAGCTGGGAGTGTCCGTGGGCTCGCGCGAGTGCACGGGAGAGGTTGGTGACTCGAAGGGGAAAACGACCCGACACCTGGGGTCACGTATAGCGGGTGGTACCGGCGCGCGGCACGCGGAAGCGCCAAGATTGAGAATCGCTGTTCGCGCGAGGACGCGACGATTCTTGGACGGAAAACTGGGACGCGAGAGGAGGTCGGGCTCGCGATCAACGGTAGCCTCTTGGTGCCTCATAATCGCGTCTCGATTTTGTTACGAAACTCGAGATAAAACTGCGTCGATCTCGAAGACTCCTAGTTGAGAAATGATCTACACAAAGAATTTCAATTTTTAGTAAAAAAAAAAAAGAAATCTTAACAACAACGATTTTAAAAAACAAGCAGAAATTTTTCTAAGATAAATAAACGGTAGTAAAAAAGCTTTAAATTGTGCGATAAATTTTATTTCGTCCAGTCGATGCTATTCGTTGCGGAGTGACTCCTCATGCAAAAACAAATTCCCTATCTCTCAGTTTGCGTTTCTTTTTATTAATATTTACGTACTCGAAACTCGCGATGACGCCCTTGCCGTTCGCGCCTCTCCCACTCGTCGTCATTAACCTTGTCACGCTTGTGCGATAAGCCCGGGAACTAGATCAAGAGCAATTTTTTTTCGCTCCTCTCTCGCTCCCATTCCGCCTTCGCGATCGTCCCAGACGAGAGAGATACTTTTTTTTTATCCTACGTCCAGAGGCGCGCCGTTAACCGCGGGGAGAACCGTTTTATCTGATAGAGCGAGTTGAGCAACAGCTGTTCGTGTCATAAAAAAATCTTTTTTTTTTCAAGACTCCAATTAAAAATCCAGGAATTTCGAGAGTGAGAAATCTCGTGGGCCAGTTTTCGATTATCGAGCCTCACGTTGAAGAGGTAGAGGTGCTCGGTAGTTTTATTCCGAAAATTTGAGCAGAGTTCTAAAAATAAAGAGCACGTTGACGGGGTTGTCGATCGGGCGCCGATGCGGCGCGATTCGCTGTGCATAATGCACTTTAAGAATATATATATATATATATAAGTAAGCGAGGGAAACCGGTTCGCGAGCTCCTGGTGCCCTCGCGGTTCGCCTCGCAGCCTTTGTGACTCGCCTACGGTGCCAGCTTCGAGAGCTCGAAAACGTACGTTTTACATGTCTGCGCGAGCGCGAGGAAGTGAAAGCAAAATGCTCGCGGACAATGCGGCCCTGAGGTCTCTCTCTCTATCTATCTCTCTCTCTCTCACTCGATCGAGCGCCCCTGAAACTGACGAAACCCCGACGGAAAACGGTAACAATGACTCCCGACTGCGTAATCCGTATCGATGTGCTTAATTCCACTTTACGCAATTGATTATCATACTTATCTCCGGTTTTCGTCACAGACAGGTGTTTATTTTTTTTTTACGGAATAATTCCGCTCGGCGTAGTTTTCGCGGACAGGAAAGTTTTTTCCGAAAATTTCGATACCGCGAACGAATCGATAGTCGCGGGGCGCGAAATTTGAAAATTTTCTTATTGCTAATTTCACGCAGCCGCGGACTTACTCGTCGGTTGCGTAATCGTTACGCGGAGCACACGCGTCACGCACGACGATTCGCGAATTTGCGCGCGCTTTTGCTTACGCAACTTAATATTATTAAATCCCGCGCCAGTTTTCTGGATTGCACGGTTTTCTTCCTGTCGCGCAAAATATCACGCGATAACGTTCTTTTTTTTTCACCGACTCTCGCTGTCGATTTTTGAGAAATCGAGAGTTGCGAAACTCGAGTGGAAAAGTTTGTTTGGACCGTAATTGAAAAATTGTGTAATCTGTAAACCGAATCGTTTGAAAAATTGTTTCGCTCGAACAATCAAATGGTAATTTTTCTACTTGTAATAATATCGGTACGAAAATTCATTTAACTGAATATTTAATTACAATGCTCAAATTCGAACAAAACAGAAGTTGAAAGCAATTTTTCTTTGTACGAACTTCTATTGTACGATTTCTCTTCTGAGCTAGGATAGAGAACGATATTATTCTCATCCTTGAAATACATCAGCGCTCGCACAAAGAAAGACGCACAATGAGCGACGAATTATCGACCGAAATGCCATGATACTCTTTTCGAAAAGGACGCGGGTATTCTGACCTTTTATTCCTACGAGAGTATCAAATGCCAGGCTGATCGGTAACGAAGAATTTTCGAACGTCGCGACCCGATCAAAAACGAAAGTTATTTTGGCACCGTTATCCACTCGCTCTCGATACAATCGTTTAGGTATTCCAGCCTATTCCCGCATTATGAACTCTCTCGTTCGTTCGAACTTTCGACCGTTTTCTCGCTTTCACGCGGCGAAAAAGCGAAGAATACGCTGACCTCGTGACGACAAAAAAAAAGGAGTTAAACGTTAATCGCGACTTTCTAAATCGCGGACGATTAATCGTTTCTCGTTTTTTGCAGAGGGCAAGGTCGAGGTGTCGAGGGACGGCAAATACCTGAGCACGCTCGCTCCCGGCAAGGTGCTCGGCGAACTGGCTATACTTTACAATTGCAAGAGGACAGCGACGATAACAGCGGCTACAGATTGTCAATTATGGGCTATCGATCGGCAATGTTTCCAAACGATCATGATGAGGACCGGGCTATCGCGGCAAGCAGAGTACACCGATTTCCTCAAGAGGTAAATGTTAATTATATTATCAAAAAATAATGAGAAGAAATTTTTTTTAAATTCGCAAACCAACTACTTGAGCCGTTATGAAAATTTATTCGAGAATCGTCATTTCATTTTTTTCTTTCGTGCATTTCTATCTCGGTCGATCTATGCTAAATATTTGCCGGTGCGACTCAAAATATTGTCGTTTCTTGTACGTGCGAGATTCGATATTGGAAATTCGGCTCGAGGTAGGCCACAACTGTGCAAATAAAAGCACGTTCGCGATCAACGACACCTCATTTTCGACCTTTCCATGTCGACGATTTAAAATAAAAAAAACATCTATTTCCTATGTATGTTTTAATCGATGCTCAATTTTTTCTTTCAGCGTACCGATTTTCAAAAATCTACCGGAAGAGACGCTCATAAAAATTTCCGATGTTTTGGAAGAGGTGAGTCAACAAAAATTTTCTGAAACTACACTGAGAATAAAATTCGTTTGATTCAACTGAGTGTTCATGATATGCCAAAAAAGGTATCGTTCGGATAAATCCAACTTCTGTTAGATCATCCGACTATCTTTCATTTGAAGGATTTCATTTCTGTCTTACAAAATATCGTGTAAGAGTGCACATTTGGTTGATTCAACGTAATTCTCTTTCAGTATACCATACGAGATTTTTCGGTTGCATAATCCGTACGAATTTTTCCACAGACGTTTTACACGAACGGAGATTACATAATTCGGCAAGGTGCCAGAGGAGACACGTTCTTCATCATCAGCAGAGGTCAGGTGCGCGTTACGATAAAGCAACCCGACACAGTTGAGGAGAAGTACATAAGGACTCTGGGGAAAGGCGACTTCTTTGGCGAGAAGGCGCTTCAAGGGTTTGTAATTTTTTAAGAAAAAATCAAAGAATAATCATAGTAAAAACTGGAATAATAATTCAGTTTAAGTAACGAATTTTTTTCTTGTCTTCAGAGATGATCTCAGAACAGCGAATATCATTGCCGATGATCCTGATGGCGTCAGCTGTCTCGTAATCGACCGCGAGACGTTTAATCAATTAATTTCGTCGTTGGATGAAATCCGAACTCGTTATAAGGATGAGCTAGTCGAACGAAGAAGGTATTTACTTTTCGCACATCAATTCTTGTTAATTAAATCATTTCAAAATTATATTCGAATTTCATTATTTAAATATAATTTTCACTTTTCGTTAAATTATATTTAGATGTAGACATCAGTATGTCCCAAAAATCATTTAAAATTAACAATTCAAATAATTCCTTACTGTTTCACGCTAACAAGTTATAGGATGGAAGAATAAGAATTGAGAGTAAGTTGACGGTAGTGTTCGCAAAACTTGTTGACTGTTCTCAAATAGGAATAAAGACGTTACGAGCGGAGGGATTAATTCTTAATTGCGTTTACAGATTGAACGAGGAATTCCGAGATCTGCGACTGCAAGATTTGCGGCCGATAGCGACTCTCGGAGTCGGTGGCTTCGGCAGAGTAGAGCTCGTGCAAATAGTAGGCGACGGTTCGAGATCGTTCGCTCTGAAGCAAATGAAGAAGGCGCAGATCGTGGAGACTCGACAGCAACAGCACATCATGTCAGAAAAACGCATAATGGGCGAGGCGGATTGCGACTTCGTCGTCAAATTGTTTAAAACTTTCAAAGACAAGAAATATCTGTATATGCTGATGGAAGCTTGTCTCGGTGGTGAACTGTGGACGGTGTTGCGGGATAAAGGCCACTTCGATGACGGCACGACGAGATTTTACACCGCCTGCGTGGTCGAAGCATTCGATTACTTGCACTCGCGTAACATCATCTACAGAGATCTCAAACCAGAAAATTTGCTCTTAGATAGTCAAGGGTATAACGACCGTTTCATTATAAATCTAATTCATTTTCATTCTAAATTTGTACACTTTGATAAATATTTATCACAATTTACAATTTCTGATTTGTGTTAGTCGAAAAATAATTCTATTATGAAATCTTTTGTTTCTAATTTATTGAACTAGTTCACATTAAATTGTTTAAATCGTCTTAGTAAGATATTCTAATTTTTATACGTCACATAAATAAATTTCCAATTTTTCTCGTAAATTTAAACGCTTTTAAACTAAATTATTTATTTATTTTTGTAGATACGTCAAATTAGTAGACTTTGGATTTGCTAAACGTCTCGATCACGGACGTAAAACGTGGACCTTCTGCGGTACTCCAGAATACGTCGCTCCAGAAGTAATACTCAACAAGGGTCACGACATAAGTGCCGATTACTGGTCGCTAGGAGTGCTTATGTTCGAGTTGCTCACTGGTACACCACCGTTCACTGGCTCTGATCCAATGAAGACCTATAACATCATCCTGAAGGGTATAGATGCTATAGAATTTCCACGTAGTATCACACGCAATGCTATGGCATTGATAAAGAAACTATGCAGGTGCATTTTATTTTAAAAATGATCGCTTACCTTACATATACAGAAAAAAAGTTTGTTTGATCCAACAACTAAAATTTGTTTATGTAAAACTTTCTTTCTGTGTAGGAAATGTAAAATATTTCAAATATTTAATGAAATAATATTTCAGGGACAACCCAGCAGAACGTTTGGGATACCAGAAGGGCGGTATAAGTGAGATACAAAAGCACAAGTGTGTATTTAAAAAAAATAGTAATTTGTCAAAATTTAATATGGTAAATATTAATTACAGATGGTTCGATGGTTTCAACTGGGAAGGTCTTAGATCGAGAACTCTGGAACCGCCGATATTACCAAGAGTTCAGAGCGCTAGCGATACGACCAACTTCGATGACTATCCTCCGGATACAGACGCGCCACCGCCGGATGACGTATCAGGCTGGGACAACGATTTTTAAATTATTATTTATTACGACAGATTTGTCGTTAAACCTATCGAAAGAAATTACTGTGGTTACCGATATCGAATTAAAATAATCGTTTCTTTGCGTACTGTACGAGTCATCAAGTGACCAAAATGAAGGATCGTTTGCATTTATTTGTACTCTAAACGCTGTTGACACGGGAATGAATCGTGACAAACGAGCAGTACGTAACTAGGTAATTGAAATGAATTGGCGAGACACAACATTTCTTTGCAAAATACGATAAACTGGCGTAAAATGAAATTGCTTCAAGTCAGTTTTTTGTCGAGTGCCATCTTCACTGCAGTGACAAATATTGATGTAATCGCGTCGTGAATTTTTTAAAAACAATGCGAATAATATTGACAGCAGCGAGCTCAATTTAGTGGAGGTATCTTGCCATTGACGTTGCTGCTTTCCACTTTTATCAAATTTTTTATCGGGAAATTTTTTTAAATCAAATCAAATAAAAATTCCTCTTATTAAAAGTCGTTTAATTATATTTGTTATTTCATGCAATTTATAGTTTATTTTAATTATATTTTAATTAATTGTACAAGAAATCATTAATGTAAATACTGACTATAAATATACTAAAATTTAAGAAATTCAATGTATATCACATGAAATAAAGTTTTATTAATATGAATATACATACAAATTTGAACTTATTTGAATAACAGACTAGTAGACTAACTGGAAGTGTCTGTAGGGACTATCATTTTTTTTTTGTAACGGCGTATAAAAAGCAAATAATAATAGGTAAGCATGTTCTTTCTTGCGGACTATTTTTTGTGGAAACGTGTGTGTGAAAAAAGAACGAATTATAACAAAGATTGATTAATAAAGTTAAATTATTTTAACGAGTATTGACTGATAAAAATTTTCTTTTAATATATAAATGCGAGATACTATTTAATTTTGATTAATATTGTTATTTAGGAAACATTAGAGATAAATATTTGATTTAATTATATTGAGCGCGTTAACGTACAGCGCATGCGCATGGCCGAACCGTAAAGGTCACAGCGTCGAGATGTAAACAAACCAAAATCAAAATCACAAGCGGCCATCAAGTACCGGCAACGCGACATCTTTTTCCATCAAAAGAAAAAAGGTATGTAAGTTTGAATTCGTTAGTACTTATTTCATTTCAAACTGCATATTTCGAAAATATTCATCAGATTTCACTTACTTTACTTTTAGTTATACGGGGTACCATTTTTTTCGCTGACAGTCGTTTTCGTTAATGTAATTTGATCTACTGAACTGCATTTTTCCCATTTAGTGCGATTCGGTTGTTTATACATTTCTTTTCTTTAAAAATATTCTTAATTGCAGTTCATTTTTAAATTATCGTTCGTAAAAAATTCGATACGTAATTGCTTTTGAAGTAATAATTTATTTCTAATTATATTAGACCAGATATGGGGGATAATAGTCAGATGAAACCTAGAGGTAGGGGTTCAAAACTCCTTAGCCTATTTCATGAAGCAGCATATGAAACAGAGCAAGCAAGCTCTGTTGAAACAGAGTCTACGATATCTACGAAACCTCCATCAACCCAGGGACGAGGAAGGGCATTGTTATCTCTAGTGAAACATGGAGATGCAGGTATACCTCGAGCTCGGTATGTAATTTTTGGTATTAATAGCTTCATCATTCTGAGAGATAATGGAGACTGATATTTGTTGCATAAATTTTTTCAAAGCGGCCCATATGGGGGTCTTTTCCCACCGCAACCTCAGGCTTCGTCCAGTACAACTGCTATTAGTGAACACCAAAAACAAGATAGTGCAAAAGTAACCAAAAGTGAGCAGCAACCAGGTCCATCTGGTGATGCCGATGGAGTTCTTGGTCGTTTAGCCAGTATTGCCATTGATGAACAGTCTCGTGCTGAAAGTCAATCAATGGAGCCTAGGCGAGGATTCTCAGGAAGAGAGTAAGAATTAGATAAGAAACAATTTTAATTTTCTTTTTGTACTATATTTGTCATTCTTTTTTTTCAGGATCAATTTATCTGCTAATTATATAAATATAAAATCTACAAAAAATGCAAAAATGGTCATGTATATGTACGAAGTCAAATTTGCACCAGATATTGATTCCAGAGGAATTCGGAGAAAACTTTTAAATCAGCAGTCTACAGTTCTTGGACCAACAAAGACATTTGATGGAATAATAATGCATCTTCCGCATAAATTAGAAAAACCGGTATGTAGCTATTTTCTTCAATCTAATTTCAATTAATGATATTCCTTTTTTTAGACAACAATTTTGATTTCTAAACATCCAGTGGATGATTCCAATGTTCAGTTAACTATAATATTCAAGAGGGAGGAATACATGCGCGAAAATATTCAATTTTTTAACATTATGTTTCGGCGTATAATGAGAGCATTACAATTAATTCGTATTGGTCAAGACAGTTTTAATCCACTGTTAGCCCACCAGGTCACTCAGCATAAGCTTGAGGTTTGGCCAGGTTACGTGACTTCCATTCATGAATATGACGGTGGTCTGAAATTAAATATAGATGTGAAACATCGCGTTTTAAGGACTAGTACAGTGAGAGATATAATGTAAGACGTTATATGTTTATGTTGTTGCATATGTAATATAAGTTATATATTATATATGTAAGACACCGTAAATACGTTTTGATCAATTATTCACGTGCTCATAAAATTCATTTAAATTATTGAAACAGGACAGAGCAGTACGATAGAAGACGTGACAACTATAAAGACAGCGTTTCTTCGCTTATTATTGGAATAACGGTTATAACTCGTTACAATAATAAAACTTACAAAATTGATGACATTGCTTGGGATAAAAATCCTAAATATACTTTTGAACTCAAGAAAGGGGGTACAGTGTCATTGATCGAATATTACAAACAACATTGGGCTTTGGATATTAAAGATCACACTCAACCGTTACTAGTTAATTGTTCGAAAGAATACTCATCGAATGGCGAGGTAAATCAATCGGTACAAAAATATAAGTTGTTGAATTTTTATTATTTTCTTTGCAATTACAGCCCATTGATAGAATATTATTTTTGGTTCCCGAGCTTTGCTACATAACGGGTCTAACGGACGATATCCGTAAAGATTTTAGAATAATGAAGGATCTTGCCAGTATAATGGCAGTAACGCCAAACGAAAGGCGTGATACAATTGAAAAATTCATAAAACAAATTCAAACAAATGATGTTACAAAAAATATTTTGGGTGAATGGGGTTTAGAATTAGATAATGAAATAACTAATTTTGTAGGAAGACAATTAAATAAAGAAGTATTAATTTTCAACAACAATAGAACTGAAACTGTGAACCAAAATTGTGATTGGACTGCTGCATGCCGTAATGGAGTATTTCGTGAAGTAAGACAACATATATTTATTATTATTTTGTGAAAAATTTTTCATGAAAATATTTATTTTTCTTTCATTTTTAGTGTCATTTGAAGAACTGGTTTCTGGTGTCTACCCGAAGAGATGGTTCTGTTGTGCGAGAATTCTCAAAAATGTTGAAAAATGTTGCTGCCGCAATGAGAATTACGGTTAATCAACCTAATATAATTGAGCTAAATGATGATAGAACTGATAACTATTTGCGTGAATTGCGTAAAGTTATTCAAGATAATGTAGATATGGTAGTCGTTATCCTCCCCACTAATAGAATCGACCGTTATTCTGCTATAAAAAAGTAATTGACTTTATCTAACTATATCGTGAACAATGTTTTGAAAATATTAATTTTAATTTTTCACCATCAGATTATGCTGTGTAGATAAGCCTATTCCTAGTCAGTGCATAATGACTAAAACTATCTCACGCGCTGATAGATTAAAATCAGTGACAGAAAAAATAGCGTTACAAATAAATTGTAAACTGGGTGGAGCATTATGGGCATTAGATATACCCTTTGTAAGTGTAAACTTCATATTACAGTTTATGTTCAACAGAATATTACATGATTGTTTTTTTATTAGACAAATTGCATGATTTGCGGAATTGATGTTTACCATGGCGGAGAAGGTAAAATGTGTAAAAGTGTAGCTGGATTCGTAGCAAGTATGGACAAAATGTTGACAAAATGGAATTGTAAAGTTTGCCTACAACAGAGAAATCAAGAATTGATTGACTTATTACAAATTTGTTTAAGAAATGCAATTAATACCTATAACAAAGTATATAAATATAATTTACACTATATCTTTCAGTATAATTGAATTTCTTTATAATTACAAAAACTATGCTCTTTCAGATAAACGGTTGTTTTCCAGATCGTATTATCATTTATAGAGATGGTGTCAGTGATGGGCAGATGGATGCAGTTTTAAAATATGAAGTAAAGCAGCTAAAAGCTGCCTTTTCAAGTATCTGTGCAGATTATAAACCACAATTAGCAATTGTGATTGTGCAAAAACGAATAAATACACGCATATTCCACGAAGTTCCCCAAGGAAGGGTAAATAATCGTTATACAACAAACAAATGTTCATAAATGTATTAAAGTATAATTTTTTGCTTTTTAATCAAATAGGGTACTGTTTTAAATAATCCGCCTCCTGGTACCGTTACGGATTCAGTAATAACCAAACGGAATTTTTACGATTTCTTTTTGGTATCTCAAATTGTACGTCAGGGGACGGTATCTCCAACACGTTATGTAGTTATTCATGACGATACTACTATGAAACCAGACCACATGCAACGGCTTTCGCATAAGTTGTGTCATTTGTACTATAATTGGACCGGAACTATAAGAGCTCCAGCTCCTTGTCAATACGCTCATAAACTTGCTTACCTAGTAGGCCAATATGTGCAAACAGAACCAAATCCAAAGTTAACAAATACTCTTTTCTATTTGTAATTGCTAAATGTGTTGATTTATGTATTACTATATTTGTTTATTAATCGTTAAGACTTAATCAACAGTTTCCTTAACTGTTATATGATTAATATGTGATTCTTTAGAAGTTTAATAACATAAATATACACTACATATTTACGTATATGATACGTACAATAATTTATATACGTATGGTATATGTGTGCAATACGAAAAACGGGTGATCAATAGTAAAATTAAGAAAATGCAAAAGAGGTTCTATAGTATGTTGACTGTTATTTTTCAAATTTTATTCTATCTTTTTGTTCGAAGTTTTAGATTACATTTTGTCAATTATGTCGATTTTCATGTTTCATTGCTAATGTTATCAAAGGAAACATTTGTTAATTAAGAATGTATACATAAACTATGCAATAAAAATATTTTTGTAACAATTTCATAATAATACAGTTGTCATCATTAGTTGAATTTATCGAATTAAATTGATGAATTATCAAATATGCACACGATATGTGCATGTATTTAACAGTCGTGGCGTATCGCGCATCAAGTCGCCGCCGTCGTCGCCATTCGAAACGGTCGGCGCCTGCGTACATCTTATTTACAACTGCAGAGCTTACCATACATATGACCTTTACAAGATGGATAGGAGCATGAGAGACTATTTCGTTGGCTAGGCATGCATGTGTGTAAAAAGTATATACTGTATAATGCGTGTACGTATAAACACGAATGCAAGTCAAACGATATAAACAAGATTGCGACTGCCGTGTGTATATGCGCGATGAGTCGAGGATGACGGAAAGAATTTTATACGCGTAAGTCGATCGGAATTTTATCGCGGTGGTAAGGGCCCGCGATCTTCGCTTCTGTCTTAAGTTGCGATGACAATAAGTATTTGTCGCAAGAGCGTAGCGAGGTAGGGAGCGAAGATAGAGGTGTACGCTAGAAAGAGAAGGGAAACGAAAAATTTTTCACACGATAGAACCAATCGTTTTTCTTACGTCTCCGACGTTCCCCACGTCGCATAAGTCGATGCTAGCGACTGCCACCCGTTGCCGTTAAATAGCCTTTTTTTGGGAATTCTAGGTCCCCCAAACCGCGTGTACGAGTTAAAAAAAGAAGAGGAAAAAGCGCTCCTCGTACACGGAAATCGAGTGGGAGGGATAAAAACAGATATAGATAAATATATTTATATTTGCGCGCACGGCGGACGTTCGTGTGAGTATTGAATATATTTAGATCGAGACGGAAATAGAGAGAGAGAAAGGGAAAGGGGAAGGAAAAGGGCGTCGGAGGAACGCGTGTATCATCTCGATACGGCCTGGAATGCCAACTTTTGCTGTAAATACCGGCGTTACAGCGTCGTCAGCGTATTTCGGTGGTAACGACGATGCCGCCGCTGGTTGTTACCGGCCGTAGTAGCCGCGCGACGACCCGCGCCGTATACGCGTTCGTCTATTGCGCATGAAGAATTATTCTGCCCTTGGCAGTAGCCTATTTTGCTCGTCGCTTTACGCTAGACACGCGCCGAGTAACGCACACACAGCCGTGCGCCAATACAAACGCGCGAGCTGTCGCGACAAGCGGCACTGCTAGTCGACGATAAGAGAAATTTTCGAACCACCCACCTGCCCGTATATGTACAATCCCCCCACGAGTATTTCGAGACGAGGAGCGGATTGATGCACGACGTGCGTGTGTCAAAATTAAAAAACATCGTCACCGGGAAGTAGCGGTGCGTGAAAAATCGTACGTGTTTTTTTTCTCTCTTCCTTTCGAAAAGTATTTTTTTTTCGCGACTCTTCGCGTATATATTTATATACGCGGGTTACGAATCTATACATACTCGAGCACACAAACAACGCACACAGAGGCACGAGCGTGTGTATCGTGCTCGCGTGTCGCCGACGTCGTCGTAGCGGCGGAGCTGCGCGTATTGTCGTCGTACACTCGACGCGCCATTATCGTGGCACCAAGCATGGGTTCTGTTATTCGCGTCAATGAGAGGAGGAAAAACTCGGGAGCGGGAGAAGGAAAAAATACTCGGAAGCGAAGCTGGATCGCGTCGCGGAAGGAACGAGGGGAGGAAGCGTAGATAAAATAAAAAAAAAGCCGAGCGTCGAGCTCGAAAGAGAACGTCCGTTGCGCGAGCGAGACGGAAAATTTACGGTGAAAATTAGCGAGGAGGGGGAGTGAAATAAAAAAAAAAAATAGGAGGAAGAAAAAGGCAGCGAGAAGGTCGGGAAGCCCGGAGGCTGCGCGCAACGCGGAATGTAAATGGTGTCGAGTGCTGTTGACCTCAGGAGGGGTGGAAGGGGGCGCGCGAACGACGAGAGCGCGCGCGTGGCCACCTACTACGGGGGCACCGTACTCGCGGACGCACACGTAGAGCGCGATAGTCGTGCCGTGCGAGGGATACAGTGATACACGTACAAGCCTCGACACCGCGTGACAGGTGGACAATAAACCGTGCGAGGAGGATAAATACGGTGAATACGTGAAGCTCCGATTGAGGCTTTCCCCTGTGATTTATCCATTGATCGGTTTTTTTCCCGGAAACGAGAGTCTCGCGTTGGCGTGTTTTTCCAAGACGCTCTCCCGAGTGGACACGGAGAATAACATTTGGCGCAAGGCGTTTCCTAACCTCACTTCTCGGGAACGGGTGCGCGCGCGCGCTCGCGCGCAACCAGGCCAGAACCCGTGGTCGATTCGTAAACATAACTCACACACGCGTAAAACGGGCGAGAGCGTTCCCGTCGCGGTGGAGCGGAGAGTGGGGGGTGGTGCCAAGAGAGTATATGTCGTCTACGAGGGGAGGACAAGGGGAGCGGACGGGTAGAGCGGCTCGAGACGCCCTTTTAGTGCACGCTGAGTGCACATGCACCATCATGGCGTGCTATTGCTTATTTACCTCGGAGCACGTGCTTGCTCGCTAAGAGGAACGCGGAGGTGAAGGAAATATTCTCGAAGTTGGTGTTTTTCGGCGAGTGCGCGTCGCGGCGAGACCGCGCTCGACTTTGTTGCGTCGTGAGAATTAACGCGAGTGCGGCAGTGCCGAGCAGTCACCATTTTTGCGTGGAAGACTCGCGTGCCCCAGTCGATACTCAGCGAGCTCGCGGGATTAATTTCGCCTCGACGCGTACAAAAGTCGTGTGTCGTAGCGCGAGAGACGAAAAGAACGTGCGCGCGCGCGCTCGCTCAGCTCGCTCGATCGTTCGCGCGAGCCACACAACGCGAGCCCGCACGCGAAATTTTATTCAACCGATCGACACGGTGATTTGGCATCTTTGGATAAAGCAGCGATCTCCTGCCGTTCCTCGTATCGCTCTTACGCGGAATTCGTTTTTCCGGCGATTTTTGACGCGCAATAAAATTGGAGAGGTGGCGTATACACGTCGGTGTGTCGTGTGTGAGTGCGTGTGACGTGTTCGCGTCCGAAAATGGACGCGGTGGATTGATTCTGTTTGTTTCCCCACCGATAATGATTAACGAAAACAAATAAATACGAGAGAGAGAGAGATAGAGAGAGAGGTGCGTGTAAAATAATTGTATTGGCGTACCATGTGAATGGTAAATAAGTCGAACGTTACGTAGGAGTGCGCGCGCGCCTACCAACGTGCACACACGGCCGTGTACGTGTGTGCATGCGTGTGTATGTTAAGAGTAGCGAAGAAAAACAACACGAGGACCCCGACGATAGGGAGGATCAGGAGAGCGATAAAGTCATCATCATAACGCGACTCGCGATGTCGACGGGCAGGGGTGCCCCGGTCGCCCAATCGGCCGGTCCGGTCGTGCGCAGCGGACAACTGAAAAAGCTCAAGACCCTGAAGAAGAAGTTCTTCGTGTTGCGCGGTGAGGCACCTGGACATCCCGCCTGTTTGGAGTACTATGACAGCCGGAAGAAATTCGAAGCCAAACAGCCACCCAAGCGCAGCATCTCCTTGCACAGCTGTTTCAATATTAACAAACGCATGGACACCAAGCATAAGAATGTCATCGCATTGTACACCAAGGACGAGTGTTTCTGTCTCATCTTGGACAACGAGAAAGACTTGTCCGAGTGGCTCAATGCCATGCTCTTGCTCCAGGGTGGTGACGTAGCCGATGGAGAACAACCACGTCCTACTTTTGGTAAAGTCGATGTTTTTCTTTTATTTTATAGTAATCTTTATAGGAACTTTCTAATGCGACTCGATTTTAGAACACGTTTGGGAAGTTACGGTACAGAAGAAGGGCCTTGGGGAGAGGAAAAACATCCATGGCCCTTATAGATTGTGCCTAACGGATAACATGCTGAGTTTAATTAAACTTGGCAACAAAGATGACGTTGAGCCACTTGTATTTACTGTGAGTCTCCTGTCGATATGACTTTAGTCTTATGGTTTGTACAAGTTTTGACGGAGGATTTGGTTCGTTATTACAGTTAGGCACTATACGAAGATGTGGCTATATCGATCGTATCTTCTACATGGAGGTTGGTCGATCTTCTGTAACCGGTGGTGGTGATTTCTGGATGGAAGCTGAAGACAACAACATTGCTCAAAATATGTCTGCTGCTATATTGCACGCTTCGAGTAATAGCAACAAAGATGAAGTTGGTCCACGTCAAAGAATGCGTAGTTCCTCGGCTACGGAAGCCAGTAAACCAATTACCGTTCTACAGAGACGTCATACCGGTCAAAAACTTCATAGCTTCTCTCCTTTAGGTAAGCTCGGTTCTTTTCAACCAAGAAAGTGTATTTTAACGTTATGGTTAACTAGAGCACCAAATAGTTGCGACATATGATTTTTATCAGCACTGTTTTATTACTCTAACAACGAGAACGATACCTGCCATCGAAGATGTAAATGTAAGGTATCGCAAAAGCACAGTATTTAGATTTTTGTTTGGAAATGGACTATTCTCCACCCTACAAACTATTTATGGCATATTATCTGTCTCGTAGAAGCAATTTGCAATAGAGATTTGTCGTGTTGTACAAATTTATATTTCACTTTTTGTTGTAATGTGGAGTATCGTCTAAATTGCCCTGTGTAAGTGTCAAACTAAAAATGCATTCGTATTTAGTTTATTCGCTTGATACTATCGACCATCTCGCGATATCGTCGAATTACCCAACTTTAGAGTAAAACAGAGTGGGTTGCGGGCTTTACAGAGGAACAGAAGACACACAAGGAGCAGATGGACCCATTGCGGGAGCAAACTGTCAATGTCTCTGCACCCTCGCAGTGTGCCTCTCAAACTCAGAGTACTACTTCCAATACACTTACGGGTCTGTTCTCTGACATAGTAGTTGTATGCTTTTCTCTCGATTATTCGATTATCAAGTAATGGAAAAATCGTACACAAGTTGGAATTTTTCATTAAGTATATAAATGTATACGTGTCACTATATGTTGGTATCGCAAGCAATATTTTATTATTGCAACTTGCTTCGTATTATTATCGACTAACGATTATAGCAAAGATGTTAATAACCGAATTGTATTGTCCTGTGAATCGAAAACTACGCATCGATCCGTACAAATTGGCAACGTCTACATGACAGAAACACGCAATGAAGTCGGTGGTTGATTACGGTTGTATCTGTTTTAGAATCGTTTTACATCGCGTAAGACGGCCCCGATTCGGATCGACTTACTCGAACCGTACAGTAGAATTTTGAAAGATAGGAGAAAAAAATATGTATATGCACGTTGGCTGGTAGTTGTGCGACAGTGAGAGCTGTGTCGTTTGCAGCCGTTGCCGGTTCCGGTGCTGGGACTGTTGGGAATGCGTCAACTAACGTCAACTGTACCACGGCTAGACGTCGTCATTCGGTAGCGAGTCATCCCCATTCCGTTAATTATTCCCAATCCGCTCATTGCACAACAACAACAACAACAACAGCAACAAGTATAACTACAAGTACAACAACAACCACCAACATCACCATCAATACGACTGCCACTGCGACCACTCCAACCACAACAACCGCGACAATTTCCCATCAGAGAACCCTGTCGCTGCCCTTAGCCGCCGTTATTATCAATCAAACGCAATCATCCAAAAGATCTGTTTTACGCTGTATGTATTTTCGTTTCGTCATATGCTCTCTCTCTCTTTCTAAAAAAAAAGTCAATCGCTCGTGTTCATTTATCTAGATATCATTTAATATTTTCTCTCTTCTCCAGTATCTCACTAAAAAATTTTTCGGCGTTTTTGCTCTGTTTTGTATTTAATCTGTTTATCTTCTTTTTTTTTACTACACACGCTATCTACCCCTCCTCAGCCTTTCCCCGGTTTCACGCTCGTAGAGGAAGCGAAAGAGCGAGAGCGAGCGAGAGCAAGACCGACTTGACCGAACGTGCTCTATCTGCTTCCATGGGTGATCGAATAAATATTTAGAGTTTCGAATTGATAACTGTTTGTTTCATAACTGAGAAATCGGCTTTGCTCGCGATAAAGCGACGACTTTTATTTTTGAAATCTCTTCTTTCGTTCTGAATGAAGAGCTTCCAATAACCGAGCGATAAATCACCCACGGCTCTCGGAATTTTTCGTATCGGCGCTTCCGCTTGCATGCGATCGCACGGAACGATCGACGAGAGTCGACCTCGACTTTGGCTTACCTGCTGCACCGGGAGCAATCGTAAATGCACCCCACGCTGTGCATTCTCTCTGCGCTTCTGTCAATGGTTTTGTCGCTGTGCGCCAATCACGCTGCATTAACGTTCAATGCGTTTCACGTTGCCCGCTGTGTTGTTCGACGTGTCATTTTGCCCCTTGTTTGATTTACCATTTGCAATAATTACGACTTATCGAGCGAACAATACCAATGAAACACACTACTAATAAATAAAGAAAAGAGAAACATAACGTCGACGTTCGAGAACCGATGCGCTAAGGAAAGAAAATTGACCAATCCTACCTAACGTAGGATTATCCATCTCGACTTATTCAAAAAATATTTCTTTTTTTTTTTTCATTTCTTTTGCGCATCTTGCCAAGTGAACTAACTCAACGCTATGTATGGGAGGATGGTGTATTTGGCTTATCGATCAGTGAGTTAAGGAATATCGATCGGAGCGATTATTGATCGGTCTGTTGTTGATTTTCAGGTACGAGTGGTCGTGACAGATGCGATAGCTTGCCGTCGCGAGCAAGAACGACGAGCGATGGTTTCTCGACGTCGATCATGCCGAATTATATGAGCGGTCATTTTGTGCCGCACGTGTCGAGGCCCCACTCGATGTTCGGACGAGGCCTGTCGTATTCGCCGCCGGTCTCGTCGATGCCCATCAGCCCGGCATCGGGCGCCTGCTCTACGGATTCGGCAGGCTCGTCGTTGTCGATGGACGAAGGTGGCGAGAGCATCCTCGAGGAGGGCACCGGCTCGCGCTACGGTCACTCCTTAACTCCGGACGAGCCTGTTATATTCGAAGAGAACGGCGATGATTGCGTGCCGTGGTCGTCGGCTCACTCTCATCGCAAATACTCGCCAAATTTCAAGTCACACTCTCCCTCACAGGTGAATATTATTTATCATTTTGAAATTCTGACTTTTCCCATGGTCGGCTTGCGAGCAGTTGTTTGTTCGCTGTTTGCGGAGATGTATTTACATGGATGAGTGGTAAATTTATTTATAGGATCGATCAAAACTAGTCATATTACCGCGAATTTTCGTTAGAGAGAGATACGTCGAGTATATGGTAACGAGAAGCTTTTGACAAAGTTGACCGTCACGTGGTTTGTGTGTGTTAGCGGAATTCGAAAATCACCATGATAAGGACGAATATCGCTATCTCGTTACGTCGAGAGTTCGCTGGGCGCGTAGGAATAGGCGTTAGAAACGATTCGGTATCATAATGCGCGAAACGATAAATGATTCATCACGTTTCGCAGAATTACGTTACGGCGCGCGTGGCATATGCGTCATACCCATTGCGTTATGCGTAAAAACCGAGCGAGCGCGTGACGCGAACGCTCGCACGCGAACGGGGATAGGTCGATTGAAAAATATTTTCGTTATCTTCGACGGTTAATTAGCATGCCGAAGAAAGGTATCGTCGAAAAAATACATCCACGTAACGCGATTCTCGTTTCGGTTCTTTTCCCTGTTTACTCGCAACCAAATAACCATAATCGTTCCGAACAACAATTATTTATAGGATTGTTTTCTCTCTTTGTTTTTCATGTTAATCGGCAACAGCAGAGTTCCTATGTAGAAATGTACAGTCCGTGTGGCTCGAGTCCCGGTCGCGGGGGTGCATACATGCCGATGAGCCCGACGACGACGGCGCACTCGCACTCAAGGGCCTCGTCGCTGGTCGAGGAGAGCAGCGTACTGCCGGACGATTACGTGCCGATGGCGCCCGTCGGGGACGACGGATACGTCGACATGAACCCGACGAACAACCACAACGGCCACTTCCCGGAGGACATGTCGCAACACGGAGGTAGCAGTTGCTCGGTTACGTCGGGCACGCCCAGCACCGATATGCGCTTCCCCGAGTATCATCTCGACAAGGACGCGAGTTATCTACCTCCGAGCGAGGACCTACACGCGAGGCCAATGCGAGCCTATTCGGTGGGCTCGAGACCCGAGCCCGGCAATAGGTATCGCAAGAACAGGTATCCAGTGTCCTACCTACGCTTACCAATAAGCCCCAGAGCGTGATAAGTTGCTTGTTTGTTCAATTTTTCAAAATGTAGAAAAATTACAAATTTCAAAAAAATTTGTTATTAGTTTTTTTCGATGAGAGAAATTATTTGTACAAGTACAAACTGTGAAGTAACCGAGGTAGATCAACTTATACCGCTCTCGTTCGCACACCTGTAGAAAAACAACTTTTGAGTTGCCATTTATGGTCGTAGTTATGTGTCAAGCCGGGACGAGCATAATGTACAAATAACGAGTACTCGTCCAAGTGCCCAAAGTTGCAATACACCACACACTGTATTGCGCACAGACAGTCGTTTTTATTGGCGAATTTGAATCGCAGCCAGGCGATTATTCTGCCGTTTTATTTTAGAAACTAGAATCACGTTCCTATGAGCTTGACGATGTAATGTGGATGTCGTAGATTGAGTGAATTTTACGTGTTTTTAGACAACATTGCGCAATAGATCTCGCGCACATGAATGTTGCACTGTTATCGTTTACTCGAGTCTGAAAGATTCGAAATGAGAACAATAAACGTAGTAATAGCTTTTTTTCGCGCGATAAGGGAGCGCTTACATGAATTTTCGAATTAGAAAATTCAATTTACGAGATTTGAACGTCAGGACCATGACGTTGACTAATGTGTATAGTTTGTAAATGACGAGTGCCAAGTATTTATGTCTCTGGGTACTTAAAACTCGGATTGCTCGTCGGTAGAAGAGTAGATAATTATTTTGCGTCATGCGTGTATAATAAGATAAAAGAGTTTTTTTTGCCATGTTACTGATTCCATTTGATCTTCTTTTAGACTTGATATTGCTCAGCAAGAGGCGAGCAGAGTACGAGCATTTTCGGTAGGTAGCCGCTCGAAGCGACCGGAAGTTGGTAGATTGGCGCACGTGATGACAGCGCGTTTACCGGAGAGCGCGAATTCAAAATCGAATTCGGCGCCGTTACTGTCGAGCTCGTGGGGCCACAATTCCGGATGCTCGGGCAACTCCGAGCGCATGGAGGACCTCATGGAGCTTGACTTTTCACGACCCAGTATTTCGACAACACTGTCGTCACCGCCCTCGTCTTACTCGCAATCGCAATCGTATTCCACTGCCACCGATACTAGTTCCTATGTCGATATGTCCCCTGGACAATTGCCTTCGTCGGCCACCGCGCCGTATGTTGATATGAGTGGCATAAAGGTATGTCGCAGTAGCGATAATGTTTATCGGTATTGCGCTGTAACTTCCATTTATAGTACGCGTATCAACTGTTATGAATGAATTTCTCTTAACGAGTTTGTTTTTTTTCAGTTAAATCGTAATAACAATAATAATTCAATCACTGCCAACCAAAATCATAGTCACAGTCATGGACCGTTGATGGTTTCTTCGCATAAGCCTGTAATTACAACTCTGAAGCCTGTTGTCGAACAAGAGAGTCCATACATGAGTATGGATGGTGCTTCGGGAAGCTATAGTCATTCGGATTCCAGTCCTAAGCAAATCTTGTCACCGTTGCAAGACGACTACTCGCCATTGAACGGTCCACCAGGTAGTCGATTACACAATTTGCAATTGATAAACCCGAACCTATTCTCACACTGGTAATTTTTCTTGTAGGTTGCGTCAGAACTGCTCCCGTTGACTTCCCTCAACCAAGACGGCCACCCGAGGGATATGTAGAAATGACGTTTAAAGGCAGATCATCCAGCCAGGAGCAGGATTACATCAATATGACTATCGGCAGTCGAACCAATCGCAAAACCCGTAATAATTGTAGTCGTAAAGACAAATCAAGATCGCAGCCGATCGCTATTCAAGCCAACAGCTGCAAACCAACCAAAACTCCTAATTTCTTGCCGTTGAACGGCAGCCCAACCTCGGAGAGTCTGGGAAGCACACCGGCATCGCCACCGCGAGCGACACCAACGGGCTCCTCGGCTACGATATTCCCTTTCTCGCTCAACAGCCCGCAATCGCCGATTAAGCCATTCATGAAGAAGAAGGAGAGCCAGGACACGAATTTCGCCCTGACATCCAACGACAACGATTACATAATGATGGAACCACCCAGGAAATACATGGCAACGAGTTCCACATCAAAAATCGACTCTCAGAACTCTCTTCCTCGCGTGATCAACAGTAATGACAGTTCCTCGTTGTCGTCCCCAGCGGTTAAAACCGATCAGGATGCTAATAGTCATGCGACGTCAAATTCGCTGACGAACGTGCAACAAGAGCAGCAGCATACGTTGGCACCGTTGACGAAAAAGTTGTCCGAGTGGTCGATAACGAAGCAACGAATACGTACAATTTCACCAAATGCTAGTCCCACGTTCTCGGGATTCAAGACTTCAACGTCGTCGTCGTCGGCATCGTCGAGCGTGCAGATGAAATCGTCATCCCCGAAGATCGTCGACGAGACACCAACACCAACTCCAACCGCTACGCCAACTCCCACGCCGAGTCCGCTCAATAGCGAGTGCGGCTACGAGAAGCTGCAGTCTCCGGGCGAGGCGACGCTTCATTACGCGAGTCTCGACCTACCGGAAACTGGCAATGCCGCCCCGGTATCTCCAGCGACGACGCAAGAGGGCAACAAATACGCGGAAATTGATTTCGCGAAACTTAAGCAAAATTGAGATCGTCTTGCGAATCGCGAAAGTGAGAGTAAACGTATTGGCAGTGGGAAGTAAGAAGTAACTGATCGAATGACAACAAATTTTTATTGTTGGTCGATCGAGAAGCGCACAGTAATTTGAAAAATACGATGAGAGCGATGAAAATCGTTTGATTTTTTTTCCTGTATTTACAAATACAATTTGTTTGTATTTGGAAGTTGATAGCTATTTTCAAATTATCAATTAATTTATTCGATCCTATGCTTGTGCTTCTTCGATTATTAATTTTATCATTTTTTGTATCGTTCATTTCAAGCCGTCTTCTATTCCAACCATCAATTTTGAGGGAATGTTTCTATTATTTCATATACTTCGATTTGGTTATATCTCTTCATAGTAATGATATTTTACTTCTTGATTCTAATGGCGGTGTTGCCATTACGTAATAAGTCTCGCTTTCGTCGTATGTTTTCATTAAATGTCACAGTACGTAAATATGCGTACCAGTACTGACGACGATTAAAAGGGCCTACTAACTCCTGACTGCGTGTATCATGATGACGTAAACATGTAGACAGGGTGATCCGACCGGTCTGACATTGGCCAAATCGATCCAAATACGAATCAAATGCAGGTTGATGGATATTAGCTGTAAATAATGAATAGTTTCTTTTTATCCCAGCCTGTGAATCGACATAGTCTGATTGGTCCTTGTGCCTGAACAAGTTGAAAAATTATTTTTGAATAATCGACGAGCTTCATTATGAATTCGTACTTTTATTCGTAATTTCGGTATGCTAAAACGTTAGTAAAAACTGAAATCGAAATTATTTTCTTTCGTATTTTATAATTTACAGTGGTGATTATATTTGAAAGTTTGAAATTGAGATCGTCATTGTAGCTTATTCGAAAAATGTGTTTTAAGTCGCATTTCTTAATATTTTTGAACTATTTTTAGTCATATATAACAAGATTTGATTTTTTTATTTTAATATATTATTTTTTAACGTTAAAAAACGTAAAATTATCGTATTAAAAATTGGATATCGTAGTTTTCATGTTCGGTTCATATATACGTAATGCTTGTTAGACGTACGGACGTTGACATCACTTCGATTTATCACGTTTTGTCTTATTAAGCGACATTATTTTACAACCTATATTGTATTATTTATGTTCAATGTGTGTGCGCGCGTGTGTGTGTGTGTCTGTAATTACGTATGAAAAGTTATGGTGCCGAATACAAATTGATCAAGATGACAATGTATTTGTATAACATAAGTATTCTGATTAACGTAAATAATACAAGATAGGGTTCGTTATCTGCCAATGTCGGATCGATAAATTATAGAATTCGTATTAAATGAAAGATGAAAAGATAGACACTCGGTGCAGTGAATTATACATATGTTATCATGCTTTTTCGTATAAATTATAAAATGCCGGAATACCTTGAGATAAACTTGACTATACATTATACATATGCATACATATCTACAGTATGTTTTGTGAAAGATGATATAATTGGAAAAATACGAAACGAACGAATTGCTCTCGAGCAACTGTAAAATCTAATGTCGCAACGCTACGTGGTGTGATCATTTTGCGTTTTTGTGACATATTTTGTAGCATTATAGATAACATAGATAATTTTTAATTTTATTTTCCTATGAATGAACAGCGTTACACGCAGTACGATTGTTACCTTCTCTATTTATTTCATGTATATATACAGTTACAGAATTTTTTAATTATTATTATAGAGTTATTCAAGTATAACATTATTCACAAAATATTCTGTATGCATGAGCATCGTTCGAGTAAACTATATTAAGTATAATAATATTAACAAATAATAAATGCGCAGTATATATTACTGTTCTTTAATTATTGTACCTTCGAAAAAATTATTTTGTTTCGTCAATTTTTTAATTCGTTTATCGATCAAAATTGTTCTTTCTTTCCAAATTTATAATTTTTCACCAATAATTTAATGCGAGGTTCCCAACCTCATAAATTGGTTTTTATTCATATTAAATTGGTTTTATTCTCAATGAGAAAGTGTCTCGGAAATGAAAATGTATACTATTGGAAGTAATTATTCGAATAACGTCGAGTAGTTGTATCAAAATTGTTGTATGAACTATATAGATATATGTAATCACGTATGAACAAGTGTGTACATAACTTTATATAAAATCTTTATAATAATTTCCAAAAGTATATATCGTGCTGTTATGCATTCACCTGAAAATTTCACTTTGAGAAATTTCAATGTAAAAAAGACTGAAGTGAGAAACTACGTTGAGGAGATGAACGTCTTTTATGTTTTAAACGTATTTTATCGTACTAAGCGATTCGTTTAAATAAACATGAATGTACAACTGAAAAAAAAGCAATACGCGATATTTTTTAAATTTGTATTCACCGTTTCTTTGTTGATAACTCTGAAGGTAATATTATCGATGGGTCGCTCTTTCGGTAAATCGGTAGTGATATTATCGATGGTAACCGGTAAGTAAAAAGGATTTACGTTATCTACAATAGGGTTTGGGGATCAGATGAATACATTCATCTATTTTATGTTCTCCTAATATCAATTTCGAATTTCGCGAGAATTGTGGTACCGCGGATAGTCAATGCTGGTAACTGCAGGCGATATTCTCAATGCGATCGCCAAATCTGCAAGAAACCCACTATACCTACATTTCACTGCTAAATCGTAGAACGTGTAAATAAATCAGCTGAGAGTCAATTCTAAAATCGTTGTTTAGCCTCTTAAAATTAAAGAAATACACAAAATTCGGAATTTTCTTACTTTTGTTCATTATGCGAAATTAGAAATAAAATATCAGGAATACGAATACAGCAGTGTAGTTTTATCGACGTCTTTCGAGCTCTCTGTCCACGTCTGCCATCTATCGACGATCGAAACATCGCTCGAAGTATTTTAATATGAGATCAATTTTCTTTGTATAATCCGTACTTAATACTTCATTATTGAATCGTTATCTGTAATTAATAATTAATTTATTAGTTGACTTTTAGTCATGTTATTCACTTTTAAAACTGTAGCGTTTATATTTTATTGTTAAAATACTACTAATGCAGTTATAAATCATCAGAATCTAAAATTGATTTTTAAGGCAGAAAAACAAAATTGAAAGAAAATTTAAGATTCCGAATATACGTATTTTTAAATGAAATTCATTTTAATGGCGTAGTGAAAAAAGAAAATAAACGAAGTGTAGTCAAATATAGGCGTGTACCGAAGTTCGAACGACGGTAAATCCGGTTGTGAAAGACAAATCAGTTGGCTCATTTCAATTTCTTAGAATCTCAAACACATTTTCGTAAAAACGATCGATATATTTATAAGGGATTTATTTATACGCACTACCGTCGATCCTCTCAAGAACGGTATATTTCTCGTTCCGGCAATAAAACGTCACTGTTATCGAGTGAAAATGACATTCGTACGAAACGGGTATTCATTACAAACCATTCGATGCTCGTATACGTAGCGAGTTAATAACTCACCGTGCGCTAATCCCACCGACTCTCGATGCGATAAGAAAATATCTCGGTACTAATGACGGGTATTACGAGCTCGTGTTAACATGCAGCACCAAGCAAAAATTCTTTCTGCACACCAAACCTGAAAAATGTTCACTTTATTCGTTTCTACAATTTAAATTCAATCGACAGTTTGAAAAAAATAACGATTCGCTAAAACTTCATTCATTTCGTCCGCCGAAGCGCGTCAGTTCTTTTTCGAGAATCTCTCAAAGACGTCCCAGCGCGGATTGTTTGATCGTTGGTTGAAATTTCACGGAGCAAATATCCTGCGTCCGTGTCACCGGTGTGATCTCAGCACGACGGAAATTTGCGCAAGGTCTCTACCGCGGGCGCGCTTCCGGACGAGTCTCTCGGGAAGACAGGACGTCTGGGCCTCGTGAAACGACTCTATTGACACGCTTATGCGCTGTAAACTCTGCCGAAGATCCGGCCGGCTAGTGATCTAAAAAATAACAAAAATAGTAATTCATGAGTTTGAATGCAGTTAAAAAATTGGAGGAATATGAAAGACCAATAGAAGTGTGCGCACTTGCTTTTGATTTCCTACTTTGTGGGCAATTTTTGAATCTCAATTTCATAACTATGAATAATAAAACTTGAAAGTTTCATTTGAAATTGTATTCAAGAGCTTCATTTAAAAGTTTTATTCAAGCGATAGAACAGGATTAGGAAATTCTTTTCGATCCTCGTTATTGTATTTTGAAAATCATCAACTTTTCACGAGCGTTCCTCCAATTTTTTTTTAATACCAACTGCGAAGAATCGATGCGTCAGCGTCTGACGACAGAAAGTTGACTATGCGGCGTATAGCTCCGGTCTATTGCTCGTGAACCGATCTCACGGGCGCGTCCTATCTCTTCCAGCTCGCCCGTACGCAAACACACCGTCGAGCGTGTGTATGATTTTTTTCACCTCGTCGCGAAACTAGGGAACGCTTTGATCTCAACCGACGACCCGGAGACACTCGTTACGATGATTCAATCCCTCCCTCTCTCTCTCTCTCTCTCTCTCTCTCTCTCTCTCTCTCTTGCCTTCTCTTCCACTTTTGTTTCACCGTTTCTCTCGGGAATACATTTTCGCCCGGCCGCCAAAAGCGTCGAGCGATCGATTAATCATCTCGCTGACAGATCGCGACGATATAGGTAGGCGTGCGTGTACGCGAGTGTAGTCTCCTCGCAAAGAGAGCCCAAAAACAAAAACCTCTCGAGGACACGGGAGTCGAAAAAAAAAAAGATCCCCGAGAAAGGTGGCGATCGTTACGTGCAATCGGTATCCGCAAACTCATTCTCTCGAGAAGTTTTTCTCTAGGGTATTCCGTCTTCCGCGTCGATAGCGCGAGACAACAATCTCGTTATCTCGAGGCGGGATCGGTCCACCACCCTCCTTTTTCCACGATGTACCTGCTAATTCGTCGGGTCTCCGCAGCGAGTCGATGGTCTCGTTATCTCGCGAAAGGTTTGCAGTCGACCTGCACCCATCTCTATCGCTGAGATAATATTTTATTGTTTTTTCATGTGCCGATGCATCTTGAGCTTTTCTGTATTTTTATTCAAAACAATAAACATTTTACCTCTCTCGAGCATCCGGCAGTGAAATTTTCTAATTTTTCGGAATTTTATTTTTTGTTTCTCTCTTTCTCTTTCACTCGTTCCTCTCTACCTCTCTGCTACGCTTTCGTTGCATCTCAACGAAATTTCGTAATTTCATCATTTTTCGAAATTCAATTTCCTACATTTTATTTACTTTGAACAACAAACCCACACGCTCTCTTTCTCTTCCTCTCTCCGCTATGCTTGAGTTGCACTTGCAACGAAATTTCGAAATTTCATTTCCTGTATTTCGTTCAATTTGAATAATCAAATCTCTCTCTTTTTTCTCTTTTTTCTCTTTTTCATTCTGTTCCTTTCTCTCTCTCTCTCTCTCTCTCTCTCTCTAAAAAAAGGTCTCGGGTATAAGTGACAATATTTGTCGCGAGCCTCGACGATAAGGCATCACCCCGCGCTCGCTCGAACTCTCGACTCGCGCGTGTCATATTTGCCCGTCGTAACATTCCTCTGACGGACTGCGTTCGCGCGTGTTTGTCGCCGTCGAGCTTTGTTTCCGTCGGTTTCCGTTTCCTGGGCCAACACTCCGAGCGTCGGCGAGGCTCAAACGGGCCCCGATGGAATATGATATACGCCAGTTTCCCCCAGTTCCTTCATTTTTTTTCGTATATATGCGAGACGCACGACGATGACTCAATCGCGAACGCTAATGACGCTCCTCTCTCTCTCTCTCTTTTCTCTTTCTCTACGCTGACGAGCCGTGAAATGGCCGAAAAACCGGATGTCGATACCCGTATTTAGATAAGGCCCAGCTCTCTCAACGAGGGGGCCTACTGGAGCTATTAATTCCCCGAACGAGCGTTCGTTTAATAATTTATCGTCAGTGCTCGAGGACTCTCGCGCGTTCGAGCTCAATTGGTCCACTCCGGGCGCTGCGGTGGTTCTCGAATAAAAAAAATCCCGAGGAGAGACACAAAATCATGCTAACGAGATTGCAAAAAAAAGAATTAGCGCGATACCTGCAGATCGATAAAGGTGGTCTCGTTTGTCGATAGATTCGTCACGGGCTATCCTCCTTTTTTAATTATCGCGAAAAAAATTCGACATTCTCCACGAGAGATACCCCAAAAAACGAGCTTGAGAATCGCGAAAACCGTATTCACGTATACGACCCCAAATGATCCAGCGGCTCGCGAATTTTAAGGCCGGCCCGGAATTTATATCGCCCTCGTCTCAATCCGGGCGCACTCCCCGTCTTATTATTCGAAGATTGCACGGCTGGAATTTCGGAAAAAGATGTAGAATCGGGAGTCGTTAACACAGGCGAAAAAAATCCGATAGAAGGTTATAGAGAGATGATGATCATTCCGATCATTACAGGATCGGAGGGGGTTGATCGTTCGGTGGCTGAGGGGGCTCCCACGTGGGAGCGTCCTCACCCCGTGAAATCGGGGCCCGTACGTGGCTGTCGGCTTCTTCTTTGACGCGAGGGGCACGTTCACCTCCGCTTCGGGAATTTCTGATCGTCGACGATGAGAGAGCAAGAGAGAGAGAGAGAGAGAGAGAGAGAGAGCCTCCCACGAGGGGTCGGGCCGAGCCGAGCGATCGAACATAGCGAAGGGGCCCCACCAGCTCGCTACGATTGTCCAATTAGGCGCGAGGGGCCCGATCGAGGTGGGCGTAGACGCTCACCGCGCGACGATGGCTTTTCTGCCTTCGCGCTTCCCACGTGTGCGTGACCGTAGGTGAAGTTAACGTGGGGGGAGAGAGAGAGAGAGAGAGAGAGAGAGGGAGGGAGCCCGAGGGGCCCGAGTGGTGGGGGACGAGCTCGGGCCGCGATACAAGCGGGGACCGTGGGGGCCCCGCGAGAACGGGTGGGGGAATTGACAACGACTACTGTTCATTTCCCACGTGCTCTGGGAACCCCCGCGGCACTCGACACGACCCCCGCTCGTTTCGTTTTCTCTCCCGCGCTATCTCTCTCTTTCTCTCCCTCTCGTTCCTCTCCGCTCCTCCTCGTCTACTCCTACGCTCGCGAGACTCCGCGGCTCTTCGGCTACCATCCGGGCTCTTCTCTCGCAATTTTTTGCTCCTCGCGAATGCTTCTTTCGACTTCGAACTTTCAAGTTCAATTTTAGCGAGATTAGTGGAGAATAGTATGAATTTTTTTTTGAATCGGCTCGAGTGAATGGAGGATGAAAGAGGACAGGCCGGGGTCGTTTTTGTCTCGCTTCTCTTACGTACACTTTTCCGAAATCCCTGTCAACCCATCCTTCCACGTATATTTATCTTGCTCCACTCGCCCTTGTCCTCTTTATGAACGTTGCGAAACAAAAGTACCGATCGCTCCCGTGGGCCCGATTTCAGAATGACGTTTCGTTGGAAGAGTCTCAAAAGAATTCTTTCTGTTTCTTTTTCTCTCTCTCCCCCGACTGGACTCAATTTCTTTCCTGTCCAACGTCACGCGTTGCGTTTTCGCGCGAGATCTCGCGCCGCGAACGCGAAAGAGGGCCCGCGGGGCCTGACGAGAGAGCGATCGGGCCCCTCCGCTCCCACGCGGAAAGTGGAATGAAACTCTTTGGTGGGAGAGAGAGAGCGCGTAGACGCGTTCAGCGGTGCGAGGGAGATAGCGAGCGAGAAGATTACGGCAACCGGTGGACCGCACCGTGGCTACTTTGGGCCCTTCGCTACTGGCCCCGCGGGGGTTCCCGTGCCCGCGAGAATCGCAAAACGCTCTGTTGGAGAGAAAGAGAGAGAAGGAGAGGCAGTACTTTTTGCCGGATATACAGAATGAAATTGAAAAAATTAAGAATAAAAAAGAAAAGAGGATGCGGGGAATGAGTCCCCGGGGTGCGTGGGCGAATAGGGATGTTCTCGTCCCACGGTTACGAGGGCGGACCCACCGACTGGATTTGGTGGGGAGGCAGAGTGGGGTGTATCGCGAAACGAAGGGGGAGGATGTCTCCTGTTGAACAAGGGAACGCGAACGAGAGAGTCAAAGAGAGAGAGAGAGAGAGAGAGAGAGAGAGAGGTGGAAGATCCACTCCCGCGGGAGCTCAGGAAGCCAAGTCTCCGAAGGATTTGTGAGTAACCGTGCGCTGCCATTCGCGGCTACGTACGAAACAAGGACGCACTTATATAGTCCTCTCGCGGGATAAAGAGCGCTACCACTTCTTCTTCTTCTTCCTTCCTCTCTTTCTCGCCCGTGCTCCCGTTACCACCCCTCCGAGTCATCCCCACCTCTCGAGTCTCCTCCCCCGTGCCACCCCGCCGATCTCCCCTCGTCCGTCTCCCTTTGGCTCCTCGATACTCTTACACACGGAGAAAGAGAAACCCAGACTCCGAATGGAGAACATAACGGGGGACTCGCGAGGGGAGGTGGAACTTCTCTTTCCCCCTTCCAGTCTTTCCAGAGGGAGAGAGAGAGAGAGAGAGAGAGTCTGTACTTTTATATATATATATATATCCATATGAGAGTCTCTCTCTCTCTCTCTCTCTCTCTTGTTTTTGAAGCGAGTATAGGTGTGCGCAATAGGGAGGTGTCCACGGGTCCTCCAACCAGAAGAAGCGACTTATAGCCATACGGGAAAGGGAATATATCGCGCGGGGGCCTCCCGGTATAGCCCCCGTGCGCGCATCGAAGAAGGAAGGAACGATACGGCCGAGAACGAGAGGAACGGGGCCCCCCCTCGCTTCTCACGGAACACGACGACGACGAACCGGGGGACCTTTGGCGTTAGCGGGCTACACACCCGCGTATATCCTACCGTCGTTCGCCCGGTGTGCGCGCCTACCTATTCGGGCTACCAGCGAGCCGACCGGCCAAACGGAGCTTCAGTCGACGCCGCGCACCCAAACGGTCCAGACCTGTCAGAAACTCACACAGGAGGAGTGCTCTCTCTTCTCATCTACATAAACCCGCGTGATATTCGCAAAGTTCGTTCCCAGAGAAACACTCACTGCGTTCTCGAGAAAAAAAAAAAACAGTTCGCGATTTTTCCGAATTGACTCGCGAGATATTTTTTCGCGAACGTGTCGTCTCGAAGTCCAGCGATATTTTTTCCGCATCGACGAATCCAAACGTGTCTCTTGCGTTTCGCACGGAGGGACGGAGAACCGGCTCGCACGACCAACGAGACAGCCTGGAATTATCCTGTGAGGACGTCACTGCGTCGGAGAACCGGTAAGTTCGGACGAATTACGATCGTTTCTCCTTACGCCCGAGTGGCCCTTTAATTGCCCGCCGGATTCGCCGTGTCCCGCTTATCGCCGAGATTACCGCGGATTCCGGGCTACTTGGATAGTGGCGAGATTCTAAACTGGTATCAGGGGAGCATGCTAACCGCGCGTTGCGTCTACTAAGATGTTATCAGTGTCGAATCTTCGCGATAATCTACGTTTCTCGGAGAATCGATGTTTGTCGAAAAATCTTGCCAATTTCGGTGGCTCCTCGTGAATTCCAAGTAATAAAATTTACACATCACACAAATTTATATAAAAGTGAGGATATTCGGTCTGAACTTTCATCTCACACGACTCTCGATATGAAAATTCGCTAATTTCGCCAATATTAAAACTGTATCTCTTACAGAATTTGAAAAAAAAAATCTTGTTAATTTCCTAAGAAAAATTTCACCAAAACCTTTAAAATCTTCAAATAGCTTCTGTTCTAGCCCCTCAAACCCCTCTCTATCTGAAAAAAATAAATCCGAATGAAAAATCAAAAAATCAAAATTCCAAAAGAAAATAAGATCAAATGTGGTGAAGATTCAATTTGGATCGGGCACACCATTTTTTCGAGTAGCTCGCGCGTAAGTGGGTAGCGGCTCGCCCTATCAGGGCCCTTTCGCGGAGTACGCTTTCATTCGCGTGTGTACAATCGGAGGATAGATAGAGCGAGGGAAGAGTACGAGGAGCGCGGGAGGGAGAGGGTGTGGTTTGGTCTCGCGTGAGCCCGGTAGCTACTGGCCCGGCGGAAGCGAGTGAAAGAGGAGAAAAAAGAGAGCGAGAGAGTAGGAAGGGAAAAGGGAGCGAGCGGGAGAGAGAGAGAGAGAGAGAGAGAGAGAGAAAACCAGTAGCCGGTACTGGTAGGGCGGCGCACAGTAGCCGGCTCGACTTTGGTTGGCTACCGGCGTGACGTGCGCAGACGAACCGGGGGCTGCTATCCCCCTTCTTTTTATCCCTACCGTGTACGAGCAGCGTGCTACCGAACGAGTGCACACGCACGGCCAGAATAACGCGCGGTGGTTGGCCGCGACTCGCCGACCTATCGCGCGCCGATACGCGAAGGGCTACGGTAGTCCGCGTCGTAATCGGAAAAAATTCGAATAGTCTCAAAAAATTCAGTAATTTCGAGTCAAATTCATTTTGAGTTCAGTTAATGTACGAAGTTTTCATCAGGATTAATGACACCCAATTTTTAATCTGTGAAGAGAAATTCACAGTCAAATCAATATATTCAAATCATTGAAATTAAGAATCAGAAAAAATAACGAGTAAAATGGTAGATACAAAAATTTTCATTCGTACATGAATATGCGAATTTTTATTTCGTTGTACACCAATTTTGGGGACACTCGTTTGAATCTCGCACCGGTGGGCAGTACGCGACGAAAGCGAAACTTAGTTTCCTGAATCCGGTTACGCGGGCAAAACTCGGGCCCTACCGGAGAGCGAGGAAAACCAGGTCGCGAGCGATGTGGGTTAAGTCCCGATTTGGATGCGTGACCGTCCGCGAAACGGGCCCGTCGCGCGTGGGACGCAAATGGAGCGCGTACGACGAGAAATTAAAAAAAAAAAAAAAATGCGAACTAAAAAAGTTCCCAACGCTCCCGCTCTACGCAGCGCGTAAATTTATATGTACTCGCTATATATTAACAGTCACACATATATATTACGGGCCCGGAATGACGCGAATTTTCTTCCTCCGGGTTCTCGTGAGCATCGGTGAGAACCGATGATTATCGTAATTGAGCCGAAAATAGAGGCCTCTGCGTACTGCCCACACTCGAGGGGGCCCCCGTGCCACTCTTACCGATTATTCTCGCGTGCTGTCCCTGTCTCGCGGCGTTATACGAGAGCACGAGCACGAGAGAGTGAGAGAAACTCGCGCGCAGGTGGGGCCCCTCGAGGATAAAGAGGGGTAGGAGAGAGAGAGAGAGAGAGAGAGAGAGAGAGAGAGAGGCACGCGCGTAACACGGAGAGCTCCGATTAGGGCCCCACCGCGCCCGTCAGCCTAACCGAGCACTCGGATACGCCCAGAGCCGCACGCTTATTACTCATTCGGACACGCCACTTTATTTGCTCCGTGTGTGCGCGAGCGAGTCAACACCGGTAGCGGCACGAGTGGCTTATACGCTCCTCTCTCGCACCCTCTTCCTCGTCAGATGGTCAAAAAGAAATCCTCGCGTAAAGGAAACTCGGTATCTCTTCCTCGAGAAAGAGATTTTTGCGAATCAAAGTGAACGTGAAAAAGGGCAAGTGCATTAAACACGCAACATGCAATTTTCAATGTGCATCCGTTACGTATACGATATGAGCACACTCGCGTGTAATTACTGACAAATAATTCATGTTCTGTCAAAGGCTGAAATTTTGAAATTTGGCTCAACTTTGTAATTACTTCTCGAAGGACCGACCAACTTTTTTCCTCCGTTAATGGGCCCGGACGTTGCAACGCGTACCGGAATAAAAGCTACGGATGGGCTAATCGTTTTTCTCGAATTTCTCGCGGAGCAATTTTTCTCGGCGTGAATTTAAATAAGTTCATTTGCCGGTTTTTTTCGGAGCTGTGGGCGTGCGTCGTTCGATCGTTAGCCCGCGACAGTTCGGAGGTACGAAAACGCGGCGTCTAATTACCAACCGCGATTAATCATCGTCCATACGTCGGTAGCCAACGTCGAATATTAAGCGGCTTATTAGTACCGAGGCACGGAGAGAAAAAAAAAACGCGGGATTCCCCCCGAGCCTCTAATTACCCAGTCGATTACGATATCGAGAATTATCTCACTCGAGGCAGCGTCTCTTACAGGAATCATACGATTTTTATTTCTTGTAGGTAGCGAAAATCGATTGACGCCCGGCCGAGCGAGTGATCTCACTGGCTGGAAATACTGGGGGCTGAATCCGGATTGGTAGTAGGGGAAGAGAAGTGAGAAAGAGAGGAAGAAGAGAAGAAGAGGAACGAGTTGGAGGGAGCGAAAAAGCGCGCGCGAAGGAGCGGCTCGTGCTGAGAGCGAGCGAGCGAGATAAAGATAGAGAAGGAGGCACCGAGTGACGCAAGGAGGGACTCCGAGAGAACGAGAGAGAGAAAGAGAGAGACGGATAATAAGGCGATAAAGCGGGATAGCGAATCTCGTGTCTCCGTCATCGAGGCGCGAGAGTGAGAGAAACGTAGAGAGGGAACGAGAGAGAGAGAGAGAGAGAGAGAGGAGAGGCGCAAACACGCGCGAGAAAGAGAGAGATATAGAAGTCGACCCAAGAAGGAGCGGTGGGAATTTATAAGGATGTTCGCGATAATGCCGATGGAGACAGAGGGGCACGGCAGGGAGTTCGGCCGGCGGCAGAAGATGCGCGCCAAGTGCACCGTCGAGTTCGTCTGCAAGTACTGCCAGCGGCGCTTCACCAAGTCCTACAACCTCATGATACACGAGCGCAGCCATAAGGACGACGTGACCTTCACCTGCGAGGTCTGCGGCAAGTCCTTCAAGCGGCAGGACAACCTCAAGCAGCACAGGTACCGGTCATAACGTCATACTTTACATTTTTTATTCTCATTCGCATTTTTTTTCTGAGGATGGGACTCGCGACGGTCGATGCGAAAGCTGAATTCGCGAAAAATCATTGCAAAACTGACTCGGAATTTGACGAAACTGTAAGCGCGGACGTTGAAACTTTTATTCTGATTTCACGGTTTAGTTTGTACAGTAGGATGTATAGATGAGAATTTTTTCTAGTCTTTAGAGCTTTCGTATCGACCAGCGACTCCTGAGCATCCTCGGTCCATATTTTCCAATAATTATCATATATATTTACATATGCGTTGACGATCATTCAAATATTATTTTGTTGTTTTTCCTGGTCGTTTTGGTTTTTCCTCTCCTCGACAGTCGCCAGAACGAGCCACGTGAACACGCTCGCATTTCCTTAAACGAGTATTCGAGAATCATTCAGTCAGAGAACGTCGTGATTACTTCTGGCGATCGTCGAAAGTCTACCGACGATGCAAGTTAACTAGGGGTAAATACCAGTGAGAACGTCAAAAGCGAGAAAAGGAACGAAAAAAAAAAAAACGAAAATAATTCGCGACGGCTCGTTTTTATTGTATCACCCGATCGTCGCTCGCTCGCGACTTATTAGGTAATTTACGACGCGAGGGCTAGAATTTATCGCGACGAGCCCCCTTCGACGTGCCTCGAGGAGCGCTAACGAGGCTCTCGGCTTACCCGTGAAATTCCCCCATCGCGAAAATCGAATTACTCATCGTCGATATTCAATTTCGCGGATGTGAGTTTCTCATTCTCGCGCCTCCTCGTCGTCTTTTTGCCGAAAGATCCTCCCAGAGGGGGGAAAGTAAGCCGTACGGGACGGAGAAAGGTTTTAGAGTTCGCGCGACTATCCGACGGGACGTGGATACTCACCGAGAAGAGCGAGTCGCGTTGCTCTCGCGAGTTCGTTTATTATTAACCTTTAGCGCATAGTGTTTTATGATTCCTAATCGGCCCCAAAGATTTTTAAATATCATAGTAGAGCTAAAAATAAAAATTTGTTGAATGCACTCAATAATGTAATAAATATTCGAATCACTAGACAAAATTTGAATTAAAAAATTAGTAGCATCGATTTTAATCCAAATATCTATTCATTTGATTCTTTCATTGGTTTATTTACTCATTTTTCTAATTTCGAATAAATTATTCTATTTTCAAGTAGCTTCAAATTTTTACTTTTGGCAATTTTCGTGATTTCCTCGAGGGAACTGAAAAAAAAGTAGATCGGTCGATTTTTTCAGGAACGTCTCGTTCTCCAATTCCTCGGCTCGCTACCGCGTTTGACCTTTCCGCGCCGCGTGCTGGCCTTGCTCGTACACCACGCGCCCGTCTCCACCGTAGGCGAACCCGCCACGGAGAGAAAGACGATCATATTCCTCGATATTACTCGCGAGAAACTCACGGCAGTCGAGTGGTAGAGCCGCGGTTCTCTAACCCATAAATCAGCTGGAACGATGCCTCGCCGGGTATATTCGTGCCGAGCGGAAACAAAAAATCGAGTACGCCCCCGAGTGAGCCGCGAGCGAGAACGAGCCGTTCGTGTGTTTGTACAAATATCGTGTCTGTTCCTCGCGATTTTTTCACAGGCCGATTTTCCATATTGCGCGCGAAATGCCCTCCCCGTTCGGCTTTTACCGCGCGCGAAACTTCCCGATAGCGTTCTGATAGCATAAATCTTCGATACTGGTGGATACTAATGGAATATCTTGTATGTAACGGCGGTGGTCTTGTTTTCTGTTCTGTTGTAGATGTGGGTGGCGGTGAGCGGGAGAGCTCTGAAAAAACCCTCCTGCACCTTGACACAAAATATATATAATACACAAAAAAAAGAGCTAAAAAAAGTCGCACACGCAACAACTACTAGAAAAAAAATCTAACGAAAAAAAAAACAACAACGCACTCTTCTCACGTCAACGCACCCCCCTGGCACGTTATCCCTTCGACTACCCTCGCCCCCCCCCTTTTTGTTATACATTATATTTTTTTTTGTTTTATTATTTTTATTATTATTATTTTTTTGTGATCTACTGTTCTTTTGCGAACGTTACTGCGTTTGAACCGCCGCCATCGCGCACCACCCCTTCAACATTTCCCGCCCCCCCCCTTTCTCTCATATCTCTCAGATTGGAGAAAAAGAAAAGAAAAATAATCAGAGAAGCACGTCTCGATCTTGCGATGGAGATTCTTCCGCCGACGTTCTCCGGCTCGCTGTTGTACAACAGCGAGACGCGAGATCTCTCTCATTGCTTTTTTTATTCTGAATGATAATCATCCCTACTGCGTTTATCTCTATCTCTCGCCATCTCTGTCCTCCTAACGCATACCTACTACTGACTCTGTACGGCTTTTGTGATCCTATTATATATAAATATATATATATATATATATAAATATAAATATAAATAGAAAACTAAATATAAATATATTCATATATACGATATACGCACTTTTTCGCAATCGCACTAACACTTACAAGCCGCGACGATCCTCGGATTCGGGATCCATAGGCAAAATTTCAACGAATGTGATCGTAATATAACTAATCTTTCCTCTCTCCCTCTCTTTCTACCTCTTTTCGAATGTTATTTTATTTTTTTTTTTTTTTTTGAAAATTTTCGCCAAAAACGTGAAAAGAAGACATAAAAAGACGCTTCCTCACCTTCCGTTTTCGTCGATCTTTGTTCCAGGAGCATACACTCTGTTCCCTACAAGGGCTCCAACGGCTACTCAAATGGCTATTCGAATGGCTACTCTAGGTACTAGAAGCCATCCGGCCAACCTACTACCCCGCAAAACTCCCGTAGACGCGCGTTTTATTTTTTTTTTTTTTTAATATTTTATCATCATTTTTTTTATCAATTTCAATCTATCTCTATCACGTAGACACCTAATAACCTCCGTCGGATGAGAAAAGAAAGAGAATAGAAAAAATCGAGCACCGGATCCCCGACAAAGTAATAATCCCGAAATTCATACAATCCGCCCTCTTCACGTACCGCTTTTATTCGCAATGATTCCGTAACGAGGACCACTGTCGCTTGTCGTTGCCGTCTAAAGTAGTCGTCTCGTCAAAATTTGAGAAGGAGAATATGTAATCCCGTCCCATGTCTCTCTATCCCCGTCCGCGATGACGAGGACGTGAAAAGAACGGAGGAGTCGTCGCGACTGAACAGAACACCGGCTGGACGAGGACCTCCGGGAGACTTTTGGTAGCAACGCTCCGGGGCCGCGCACGAGAGATCTCGGACCGGTAATAACCTACTTTGGATTCTACCTAGCGGCTGTGCGGAGCGAGAGAGAGATAGAGAGGAAGAGGAGCTACCGTCGGCCACGCCCCGAGTCCGGGGAGTCTCGCGAAATCCGCGGAAGAGTCCACCGAGGTAACCTTGGGAAAGGAAGGATCGCTCGAGGAGTATCAACCGAGCAGTCGGGGACGATCGGTTTCCGCTGGAACGAAGTTGCCGTCGGACAGCGAGACACAAAGAGACGCGCCAGCGAGCACGACGCGCGTTATCGATCCTCCCATACGGGAACTCTCTGCTCGCTCATGTGTGAGTTTTCTTGTTTCTCCTTTTTTTTCTCTCTCCGATTCCGTGTATATAGATCGCTCTCGTCCTCGAGACCGAGGAGAGCAGCCTGTGATTGATGTTTTTTCTTGTAAAAGAATTGTCAATAGATTCGTCGCTCTCGTCCCGTAAGCACCGAGACATTTTTGTTAACCGCATGTACCGTCGAAACGATATTTTGACAGTTCGCGATACGATTGTATATCTATGATGAACTTATTATCCCGGTGTATTCATTAGTTTGATGGTTTTTTGTTCTACTGCCAAAACGATATTTCGAAGAGAATTTTTTCTATCCATGCATTATCGCGACGAGAGCGACTCGAGAGCAGGTGTATGCAACGAATCAGGCTATGACGTCTCGGCTACTCGTCGAGACGTTTCGTTTAGCTATACTTCGTATTTTTCCCCGACTTTTTTATTTTCCGAGTTGTCAAAGATAGAAGAAAAATATTTCGCGCGATCGCGGGAGTAAATATAGTATTTTTTTTAACAATATTTTTGTAAAGTCTCGACGCGAGGTTAAATATATAGATAGAAGAGAGCTACGAGAACAAAATTATTATAATTCATTGAGACGAGTAAAACGAGACTGCAAGTCGCTTTGTAAATAGCCGAGAAATAAAAAAATTCAGGCGCGTGCCGAATCCGCGTTCGTCGCGGGCGCCCCTCAGTTCCGCGCATCGTATTATTAATATTATTTTTTATTATTATTAAATAATTTTATGATCACTTTACGAATGTTATCGCACAGCGACGAAGGGAGAGCAACAATCGTGAAATAGACGACATTCGTCGTGGTTGAGAGTCAAAAATATATTCCGTTCCCTTTTCGTCCCTC
>NCVS01000259.1:145619-155624 GCA_003055095.1 Goniozus legneri
TATATATATATACGTGTGTACACATCGAACCGTAACTATATTCGGCCGTACTTTTTTCGCCGAGTGGATGAAGGCATAATGCGCGACGTTCTCGTACCTTAATTGCGACCTCACCGGCGCACACTGGATGTTCCAATTATAATTTACGGATGGGTGGGAGGGATTTTACGCGCCGTGAACGAGGATGGAGGAGGAGGCGGAGGAGCAAGTGCAACCGGGATTGAGACAGGCCTCCCGCCGGCGCGAAACAAACCGCCCGTGTTTGCACACGAAATTATCATTCCCCCTTCTACGTCTTCCCTTTAAACGATCGTATATTCCCGTGTACTGAGTGATCGGGAAATAAACCGCGTATTATACACGGGAGAGCGAGCCGAGTCTATCGGAAATAACTCGACGTTTTGTCGATACGAGATAACAAATTTCTACAATTTACAAATTCATTTATTCAAATTGAATTTCAAGATTGATCGCTTTATTGTCAATTTTTCTATTTTATTTTATGTACAATTTTTTCTCATTCGAATTCGTAAACACTCGGCTACACCCAGTAGATCGCGCGAGGCGCAGGTGAGCGAGAGACGTCGAAACGGTACGACGCTATTTACGCTCGTGTAATTATTTCGCTACAGTTATTTATAGCCGAGCTTACGCGCTCGTGTAACGCGATAATCGACGACGTGTAACAAAGTCGTACGCGATAAATCTCCAGCTCGCGTGTATCTCGCGGCCGGTTCGAGTCGGCCGATCGAGTTTTTCGATCGTTTCGCTGAAATCGGAAGAAGAAATCAGTGGGGGGAGCATACGAAACGAAGAGATAGTTGCGCAAGCGCGAAATACAAGCTGGAAGCTGCAGCTCTCACCTCCCGGGGCAAGAGTCGTGAGCTGAATGTCACGGTGATTGAATACACACGTACGAATGAACGCACACACACACACACGGCAAAACGCATACCACGTGGTCGGTGTATGAGGACCCACGTGTGCGATATCCTCACGCGCGCGCGCTTTATTACGTATTATACACGGCTTATAACTCACGCGCGTATATATAGCGCGTTCGCATATCTCGCGGGTTTTGATTCTATGGAATTATGGTAATATAAACTTTCGCGGCGCATCGGGGTTAGGAGAGATCCACGCCGGAATTTTATATAAATTTTCTTCTATGGGCTCATTGTCTAGGGGAAACTTGAAAAATCGTCGGGCTGGAAAAATTGCTGTTAGAGTATCAAGCGGTTTGCAATTTTAGTTTTGTAATTTAATAGGGGTTGTCTAAGGAAAATGGAAAAATCGTCACGAGTAAATTTTCCTCGGAAATTTTATCGATCATTTTCCGGTATCGAATGGAAAAGTCGCCGTCCCGATGAATTTTTTCGCGGCTCCGATTGCGCAAGCGAGACGAAACTTTCTCGATACACAGAGACACGCGTGTCGCTCGACGATTTTTCGTCGTCCCGATATCGCGCCTCCTATATAACGTCCGCGTGAAAGTTTTCCCATGGGTTTTACCCGCGAGCCATTATCTCTCCTACATCCCCGGACTTTCACAATTCGTAAACGAACCCCATCGGGGAAAAACTCGGCGATAAAACTCGCGAGAAGAATGAAGCGATTACTCAATTAGGGACACGCGCGCGCGAGCGAATCGTTTAAATCAATCGATTTGTCGCGCGGAGCGTCGGGGTAATTGATACTTACGCACGTTCTCGGACGTAATTAATGGGACGAGGTCGTTTTCGTGGCGCGATTGAAACTTCAACGAGAAATATTGCGCCAAACGCGCCGTAGAACGAAAGCGAGGGGGGGGGGGGAGAGCGAGGGCTCGTCGAGGGAGTGGGGAGCCGAAATGAATGAGCGCCGCGAGGCTCATTAGCTCGTAGAAAAGAGGAGATAAAACCGGCCCACCATAAGTCCGAAATTTCGTTAAACGGCGCGACGACTTTTTTTTTTACGCCCGTCCCACGGCGATCTTATTGAAAATTTCGCCACGTGACGAATCACTCTCTTTCTCCTGCTCGTTCTCGGTTCGATGTTAATCGAAGGGGCGAGACATTATATCGCGATTTCGGGCAAATAGCCGCGTGGGTGTCTCGTATGAATAAACGTTTTCACCTGCCCGCGAATTGTAAAACGCACTCCGATACAAGTGTCTCCTACGGTGGGCGTCGAACGTCAGGTGTTCTCTCTCTCTCTCTCTCTCTTTCTCGCTCCGGCTCCCACTATCGCGCACCGATCCAATTATCTCTCGTTACCGTTATCGTCAAAGAGGCACCGCGATTCGACTCGCCCGAGCCGAGTAATCCAATTTCGTCTCTCGTAATCCCACGCTGTCTCGTACGAGAGAAAAAAAACTGTCCTCGCGCCGATTAATTACAGACGAGACAAAACGAGACCGTTGAATTTTTCGGTACGAGCGATGGAGAAATTGCTCGGCGATGTTAATGGAGTCGTTCGATAAGGTGAGTGCGAAGATTCAGGTAAAGGTGAGTGCGAAGATTGACGACGAGAGGGGGAGGGGAGGAGGCTCGTGGGCGAGAGGACTAGGAGCGAGTGGCAGCGGGCAGAAGCTTCCCATGGACTCTCACCTCCGCGGGCGGAAAGTGAACTTCGCGCCCGATATATCTGGCCGCGATTTTTTATATATCTCTCTCTCTCTCTCTCCCTCTCTCTCTCTCGCTCTTGGTCTTTTCAGCCGAGGTGAGAGGTCGAGAGGAAAAACAGACGGGTTACCTACTGCCACTTGCTGCTTTCACCAAGATCGTTCAGGATTTTACGAGCACCGATACTTGACCTTGCTCGAATTCTCTCATCGAGGAAAATAAAATTTTTTAATGATTTATTTTACAATAGAACTATCATACATACACTCTATTAATGATTATTTATGTATAATAAATGAATTTTATAGTACTTAGTGTATTTACAAATTTTTGTAAAACAATGATTATTAATATTCGGGCGAATTGCAAAATGAAGTTATTTTTACCGAGAAAGTGATTTCTTATCGAGCGAAGTAATCGAGTTACGGTAATCCCGCGTAATTTCTCTTTAGAGGGAGAGGGATATAGGCAAGCGATAAATAGCTATAAGCGCGCATCGTGTGTTACCGGTGTGTGCGTCTGCGCGGATCGATCGAGCGTGGGATAAATTTCACGCTCGATCAATTACGCGGGCGCACCGATTGTAATTGATGAACGAAATTCATCAACGTCCGCGCCGTTATAACGCTCGCGCGTAGCTTTCGCGTTTTAATAATTTCGGCGGGATAAGATATAGCTCGTGATTCGATTTTTAAATATTTTTTTACCGTTCGAAAAATTTAACGAGTCGCGAAAAATCACTTTTTCTCCTCGCCTAATTGAAAGTCCTCCTTTTTTTATCTTCTTTTTTGTACTTCCAACTCGGGAGAGTTCGGGGTAAACGATGATCGATGGATCGATCGGTCCGAGAAAAATCACGGCGCGGATTCCACGATGAATGCGAACGAGCGATAAATAAAATTAATCCAGCCGCATTGTGCGTTATCGCGGGGATCGAGGCGCCGCTCTCCTCGGCTCTCGCGGTAGACAATTACACCTTTTCTCCGGCGCTATTGAAACGTCTAACGCAAATCAAATTACATTTTATAATACCTCCCGTGTGTCTGGGGGCTCGGTGCGAGTTTGTGTAACTTTAGCTGGAAAATATTGTACACGTGTAATACGCAAGACGAATGGAAAAGGTCGGTAAGTGGCGAAGAAGCGAAAATAAAGAAAAGGAATGAATGCAGGGAGTATAAAAATATCGAGGCGAGCGAGCGAGAGAGAGAGAGAGAGAGAGAGAGAGAGAGAGAGGGATGGGTGTGGGCGAGCAAGAGCGAGATAATACCAGGAGACCACAGAATAGACCGAAACTACCGAAAGGTCCTTTCGCCTCGCACTTTGAAAGGTTACACCATCTCTCGGGTAATATCATCGTCACGTCAAACGCATCGACAATAACCCGTAGCGATATTGGAAAGGTGCGTTCGCTAGAGAGCGAAATATACTCGAGTTTCGCGTATATTCGTATGTATAACCTTGAACGATCGAAAATGCACACTCCCACCCCGAGAAAAGCGGCTAATGTCGAGCGAGGTGTGGGTGGATCGTGACCGTTTCGAGTGCCAACTACCGTCGATACCACCGGATCGAGCACTCCGATCGAGAAGAGTCCTACGTACGACGTTACACGAAGACACGGTAACCGATCATTCTCGAGGTTCGGAGATACGTAGACCACTTGGTACGTATGTACTTCTCGCTGTAAAAGTTTACACCGAGAACTTTAATCTTAGTTCACACCGAAGGAGGTTTTCGAATTAATTCAGTGATTCGATTTTTCTGTACTTTATCGTGAATTTTACAACATTCAAATTGTCTATATTTTAACGAGTAATCTTGCTCTATTCTCACAACTAGATCCACTTCAACGAAATGCCCCAGATTTCAAGCTAAGAGAAGATAACAAAATTTGCCACCAAACTGTATCTTAATAACCATAATCATTGTAATAACTTTATTGCCTTCGTACTCGATAGCGATTTCTCGGTACCTTCGGAACAATTTTTTCGATTCAACCGGAGTAGTTTACGACATTGGTTGACGCGCGACAGTAAATAAATTTTATTTCAAAATTCCACTTTATCTCGGTGTGAAGCAGGACTAAGGATCTCGGTGTAAATTTGATCATAGGTGTACACAAACTCTCCAGTTCGGTCTCTGATATTTTCCACGCAGTTGCGAAAACATACACACCTGGGGTCTTCCTCCGGGTAGTAATAAACCGAAGATCGAGAGATCGATAACGCCCACGCGTTATATTCTATAATCGAATTTCCGTCGAACGAAAGTTTCGCGATGTTTCTCTTTTTTTTTTTCATTTTCAGCTACGGAGGAGGATTAGAATAGCCGAGAACCGAAATGTCAAATGGGATGATAATTATCTCTTTGCCCTTCCATTCCTATTAATTAGCCGCGAGCTCGCGAGCGTTATCCGGCGAGATCGGCGCAGAAACACGTTGTATGTGTGTACACGTGGTGGCTTATTCCGCACACGCGAGGTAAGCGTCGCGCTCCATGGGAGCGCCTTTCACCTAATTGTCGGCACAATATGCGAATAGCCGGCCACCGCGGTTCCCATCGCGAGCTCGCCAGGATGATTTTACAACGCTACCGGTTTGGCCTCTCTCTCGCTCCTACCGCACGGATAAGATCGATTTATAATATCGATTATACTCGAGCGCGAGATCCGCGTAATTAATCGCGATTTATCTAAAATTAGCCACCCGTTGAGCGTAATTTATCGACAGGGCTTTTTTTTGACGAGCGCGCTCGAGCCTTTCCACATTTTTTCGCCCTTTCCCTGATTAACGCTGGACAAAAAAAAACACACTCGAAGAACTGGTTCTGCGAAGTGGCGAGGGTGGGGCTTATCGAGTTCGTTTTTCGCCGAGAAGAGGGGACTTTGGGCGTCTTATCGATAATTGTTTCTCGAGGAGCGGGACCACCTGGTTTTACCTGAGCATCCACACTCGTGCGGATAACGCGGGCCGATTTCGCGCACGAGCGCGAAGATCTATAAATTACGAGACAAGAGCCGCCCCCGCGAGTTTCTGACTCAGCGCGTAAAAGCGCGCCCGCGAGTAAGAGAGAGAGAGAGAGAGAGAGAGAGAGAGTGAGAGAGAGTTGGAAGACCGAGAAAAAGAGGGAAAGTGGCTGCTGGCGCGCGCGTGCGAGGTCCGAACAATAACGATTATTTACACCATCGGGGCATCGACGCTGACGTTTAGTGCTCCTTAACCTCGACGCGAGCTCTTCCCTCCCCGTCCCCCGCGAGATGCCGATTTTTCCGTGAAATTAATCTCGACTCGCGGGCTCCAGTTACACGCTCACACTCCGGTTACGTTCTTATCACTCGCGACATCTCGACGTCCTATCGCGAGAGAGAGAGAGAGAGAGGGACGAAAAAGTCATTCCCGTATCTATCCGTTGGTAAAAATCGAATTTCGTGACGAAACAGCGATAGGAATCCTCGGGATGTTTCGTGTATCGTTGAACACGAGGTGCCCGAGGCGGGGCACCCGTCGTTCGTAATCGTGAAATCACCTCTCTCTCGCTCTCTCGCTCTCTCTCTCTCTCTCTCTCTCTCTCTCTCTCTCTGACCGGATGCCGTGTGCCAGAACGATAGCGAGCGAGCTTATCGGCGAACGCGATCCGGCCGAGTCATCGGAGAATGTGGGAGTGCGTCTTCGTGTAATATCGTTCGCACGAGGAGCCTCGGAGGTGGAGGAGGGCCAGTAAAAATTGCCGATAGAGAGCGAGAAAGAGACGATCGGTGACAGCGAGGTGTCACGATTGGGCGGTACCGAAATTCCGTGGAGGGGGGAGGTGCGCTCGTGATTGCGACTATTGTGACGAGCGCGTGAAAAAATTTCACTGTTGTGACTCGTAAATTTTTCGCGATCGTTTCTGTTTTCGTGGACAAAAGTTCGGAGGAGGTAGCGGGGAGGGGGAGCGGCGTGCGTGCCCTTAAACCGCGTCCTATTATCCCATGCTAATTCACCGGTGCCACGGCTGTCATTGCCCGAGGGGCCCTCGAGGGGCCCGCGCTCGAGGACTGACAAGTAACACCTCACGGCTCGTGTTCCGAACGCCGTAGGAGTGTCACCCCCGCCCTCTTCCAATCTTCCTCGCTCCCCTCCCACCTCCCTCCGCCTCCCATTCCTCGCCTCGTCCGCACGATATTCACGCTTCCTCTATTTTTGTTTCGTATCGATAATTCCCCGATAATCGTCCGAAAGCGTTTCTGAAATTTTCAACAAGTATCCCGAATCCACGTGGCGCGGCTCGAGCCGGGTAGACGGAGGGACGAAAATCGACTCGTCACGCTCGCTTCATTTTCTCTCCGACGTAAAACAGCCATTTGTTAGGTGGAAGGAGCGAGGGAGGGGGAGGGTCCACGGGGGGTGTCTCTGGAATCGTCGAATGGCATTATCGATTGGCCGATTCATGCGATCGACGCGCGATAATAAATATCGGCGACTGGCCAACGTCATCTCGTCCTTCTCTCTCGAGCCAGTTATTCGCTCTTTTTCAGCAATTCCCGAGTCGAGAAATTTCTGCGCGCGAAAAATGAAAAATTGTTCGGGAATAAGAGAATTTTTCTTACCGCTTACGGTTCTGAATGAATCTCGCTGAAAGTGTCGCGTCTCGGTCCCTCAAGCTCGCTCGTTACGCCGTCTCGCTGTCTCGTAAATAACTGTCTCGTATTCCTCCGCGAGTCCTTTCGCGTTTCGTTCTCCGCGTGAAAATCTCGTTGGGATTTCGGCTCTGCAACGAGGGGATGAGTCTTGAAAAAATAGGAAGAGATACACCAAAAGTATTTTTATGTAACGAAATGTCTAATATTTCCCTATACCGTTTCGACAGTACGGGAATCCATCGGTTAGTTGTACAATTTTTTTTTTTTCGAGTATCTTGCGGTTCTTGGCGAATTACCGTAATTGTAAATTAGCGTGCACCGCGACAGTTAATGGAAACGGTCCTCTCTCCGGGGCGTGACTGGAAAGCAGCGAGCGCGTCTATTAAAACGTCCCCGATACGCGCGATAAAGCGTAAATCATCGGTAACCGCGATCGTCGCGGGCAGGAGAGACAATGAAATCTAATAGCCCGACGCGTGACTCGGGTTTCCGTTGCAATTCCCGCACGAAACGCGGGAAAAACTCGCCCGAGATATGAGCGGAATATACTCTTTACGAGCGCCTAAACGCGATCGCAGCCGCCGCACCGCTTTAGAGTTCCCTCGTGGCGAGAAATTTCGTTTTTTATAGCCTTGCAAATCACTCGCGCGGAGTATAATAATAATAGAAATAAAACCTGCGGTTTCCGAGCCGAGAAGGAAAATATAAATTAACGAATGTACACATTGTACGCCGAGAGAGATTTTTTCTCATACGTATTTGGTATCGTACGAGGAGCCAGAAGTTTTCAGGAAGAGGCGCTTGAATTACGACGGGTGTGTTCGTAAGAGTGCGTAAAAATATGTGAAAATAATAGACACGGTTCCCGGGGCGCTCGTAAAAAAAACGTGTCATCGGTTAAATTCACGAGGGGCTAATTCGTAGGGTACGAGAGACGGATAATGTACCTGGGCGCGATCTCGTCACGTAGAATTCCAGGACGAGGTTGCGCCGGGAATAACGATTTCCGTTCGTCAGGGTCTCTCGGCCGCGAGAGGGGATGAAGTGTCGCATCCGGCATGCGGCTCCACGCGTCGAACTCGGTCTCGTAAACCATCCACGATACACATAAATACGCTCACGCGTCTACGTACACGAAAAATCGTCGTTTCGAGGCCTCGCGAGGCGAAACTAGAAGAGAGAGAGGGAGAGACGGCCGGAGGCTAATCTCGGATTCTCGAATGCGCGGCTCGGGCTCCCGGTGCCACATAAATTCGATCTATACGCGCCGGCGTGAAGAAACCGAGACGGGACCGGCATACCAATATCGGCTAGGATTCCCTTTCCGTCTTTCATTCGCTTTTTGGTTAACAAAGTGAAGACGCGCCTAGGTCGTAATTTTTCTCCTCTTCCTCTCTCCTCCTTTTTTATTATTCTCGATCTCTCTCGCGCGCTCTTTCGCTGGACGCGTGCGCGACTTCGAGAAGTCGAGCCAAAAAAAAAAGGCGATTGACCCCTCGAAAAATTTTTACGGTTCTATATTCTTTCATTGTCGAATTTAATTGGTTTTCAATTTTCACGAATGCGAAATTCGAACGCCAAGAGCGAGAGATCGTTCGAATTCGGACTAGAATTTTTGGAGCCGGAGCTCCGATACGCGGAATTTTCGATTTCCTCGGTGCCGTATGATATACCGCCGATCTTCAAAGAGACAAACGCCGTTTGCGCGTTACGACTACCTTTTAAACATAAATAACGGCCAAGTGGATGGCCCGCCGGTGGGATATTACGAGGTAGTTTTACGAGTGCCAGTGGGCATAAACGAACGGTGTGGATCTCCGCGCACGGATAGAGTGTGTAACTATACGCCCATGCGGATCGCGAAAAAAATCATTCGCCTGGCTTACGCAACGCGCGCAACACTGTCGTACTCCCCTCGATAAGACAGATTCGATTGTAAACGAAAATTCAAACGATTCCGCTCGTAAAATTCCTTATTGCCGCACTAAAGTTCTCGTATAGCGAACCGATCTCGAGGGTGTACCGAGATGATTCACCGTAATGAGATTCCCGATTCGCGAGGAATTATTTATCCAGCCGCATGCAAATTCATTCCGCTCTCTCGATACGCGCGCGAGGGAGGGAGAGAGGGAGAGGAGTGACGGAGAGACTATTTTCGACGACTCGGTAGAACAACTCGCTCGTGCACGAAATTCGAGATTTCTGCGGGGTAATTTGCCGGCTCACGTAGCGCCGATAATTTTTCGCGGACGCGTCGCGCGAGTCGGGGATGTACTGCCCCTCTTTTTTCAATTCTTCATTTTTTTTCTTATCGTTTTTTCACGAATTCCCTCGACCTTGCGGGCGAACGTTTAAATCGATCCGCGCGCGTGCGTTCGAGTGGGAGGAGGGAGAGCTCGGGCCACGACGAATCTCGTTACCGAACCCAGCGGGACTCCGATTACCATTTCTCGGACAAATCGTCGCCTTCGACGAGCTCGAGGCTTCTTCGCGATCCTCGCGAGGGATTCTTATTCTCCTCCTGCGGCTTTTGGTAAACGATCGCGGTATAGACGAGCCCAAGTAGGCGGCGACGATCGTTTACCCGGCCATTCACGACTCGGTAGGCAGCCCCGACTAGAAATTTTTCTCTCGTTCTGATAAGGTTGACCATGTTCGACCGCGGGGACTCTACGATGTACAGGCGTTTCGTCGTGTAATATGTAACGCTTCGGCTGTAAAATGCGAGAACCCGATAATCATCCCTAGAAAAGATTGCCAGTGCTAACAAAACGGCCAACG